>JASTWF010000362.1:450499-475024 GCA_030390025.1 Squalus acanthias | reverse complement strand
CTCTCGTTCCCTCTCTCTCATTCCCTCTCTCTCATTCCCTCTCTCTCATTCCCGCTCTCTCATTCCCTCTCTCTCATTCCCTCTCTCTCATACCCGCTCTCTCATTCCCTCTCTCTCATTCCCTCTCTCTCATTCCCGCTCTCTCATTCGCTCTCTCTCATTCCCTCTCTCTCATTCCCTCTCTCTCATTCCCTCTCTCTCATCCCTCTCTCTGATTCCCTCTCTCTCATTCCCTCTCTCTCATTCCCTCTCTCTCATTCCCGCTCTCTCATTCGTTCTCTCTCATTCGCTCTCTCTCATTCCCTCTCTCTCATTCCCTCTCTCTCATTCGCTCTCTCTCATTCCCTCTCTCTCATTCCCTCTCTCTCATTCCCTCTCTCTCATCCCTCTCTCTCATTCCCTCTCTCTCATTCCCTCTCTCTCATTCCCTCTCTCTCATCCCTCTCTCTCATCCCTCTCTCTCATTCCCTCTCTCTCATTCCCTCTCTCTCATTCCCTCTCTCTCATTCCCGCTCTCTCATTCGCTCTCTCTCATTCCCTCTCTCTCATTCCCTCTCTCTCATTCCCGCTCTCTCATTCGCTCTCTCTCATTCCCTCTCTCTCATTCACTCTCAGTGGAACAGGATAAGGATAAGGCTCCGTGTGGTGTGTGTGTTCGGCAATCTTTTTTGATGACCTCAGGGTCATAAGATGCTCAACAAAGTTAAACTCAGCAAGAATTAGACAATGTATACTTGTTTTTAAAATGGTGTAAACAAGAAGCGGGGGGAGATGAGGAGATTTTTTTTTTTACGCAGCGATTTGTTGTGATCTGGAACGCGCTGCCTGAAAGGGCGGTGGAAGCAGATTCAATAGTAACTTTCAAAAGGGAATTGGATAAATACTTGAAAAGGAAAGTATTTGCAGGGCTATGGGGAAAGAGCAGGGGGGGAGTGGGACTAATCGGAGAGCTCTTTCAAAGAGCCAGCACAGGCAGGATGGGCCGAATGGCCTCCTTCTGTGCTGTATCAGTCTATGGAAAGAGGGATACAAAACAATGCTCCATTAGGAAATTTAGCTCCCTTCATTGAGAGGTACCGTGACGGACCTGGACAGCACTCGCTCACGATACCTGAGGAGTTCGTTATACGTGAGTTTCCAGAAGTAGGGCTGCGTGTACAGCTCTGTATGTAGTCTTAAGATGAATATTTTGAAACAATAATAAATGAAGATAATTGTCAGACATATTACTGTCTCTCGCTTTCATTAAATCTGTTCTTAACAGGGAAAGGATTATCCAATGGGCGAGCAAGGCTTCATGATGAGAGCTGACACTTCGAAAGTTGGGTCTCCGCCGTCCCATCGCGAGTCAAACAGTGCCGGTCCTCACACTGAAACTTCATTGTGAAGAGTTCCTGTTGGCTGTTTTTTTTCCCGGAGAGCAGAGATTGAGCAGCTGAGAAAGTGATTTCACCTCCTCAGTGTGACAGAGTAACTTGAGATATTACTTTGGGTGAATGCCCATATATTCCACTCTATTGTTTCAGTCCCACTCAAGACCTCTTTTAGTTTCCTGCAACAATAAAGCAGTGGCTTCCAAACCTTCCACCAATGGGGTGTTTGCAAATACTGGCACCATAACTGGATCCCCAGTAAACACTGGCACCATAACTGGGACCCCAGTAAACACTGGCACCATAACTGGGACCCCAGTAAACACTGGCACCATAACTGGATCCCCAGTAAACACTGGCACCATAACTGGATCCCCAGTAAACACTGGCACCATAACTGGATCCCCAGTAAACACTGGCACCATAACTGGGACCCCAGTAAACACTGGCACCATAACTGGATCCCCAGTAAACACTGGCATCATAACTGGGACCCCAGTAAACACTGGCACCATAACTGGGACCCCAGTAAACACTGGCACCATAACTGGGACCCCAGTAAACACTGGCACCATAACTGGGACCCCAGTAAACACTGGCACCATAACTGGGACCCCAGTAAACACTGGCACCATAACTGGGACCCCAGTAAATACTGGAACACTCCCGAGACCCCCAGTAAATACTGGAACACTCCTGAGACCCCCAGTAAATACTGGAACACTCCTGAGACCCCCAGTAAATACTGGAACACTCCCGAGCCCCCCAGTAAATACTGGAACACTCCTGAGACCCCCAGTAAATACTGGAACACTCCCGAGACCCCCAGTAAATACTGGAACACTCCTGAGACCCCCAGTAAATACTGGAACACTCCCGAGACCCCCAGTAAATACTGGAACACTCCTGAGACCCCCAGTAAATACTGGAACACTCCTGAGACCCCCAGTAAATACTGGAACACTCCTGAGACCCCCAGTAAATACTGGAACACTCCTGAGACCCCCTGTAAATACTGGAACACGCCTGAGACCCCCAGTAAATACTGGAACACTCCTGAGACCCCCAGTAAATACTGGAACACTCCTGAGACCCCCAGTAAATACTGGAACACTCCCGAGACCCCCAGTAAATACTAGAACACTCCTGAGACCCCCAGTAAATACTGGAACACTCCTGAGACCCCCAGTAAATACTGGAACACTCCCGAGACCCCCAGTAAATACTGGAACACTCCCGAGACCCCCAGTAAATACTGGAACACTCCCGTGACCCCCAGTAAATACTGGAACACTCCCGAGACCCCCAGTAAATACTGGAACACTCCCGAGACCCCCAGTAAATACTGGAACACTCCCGAGACCCCCAGTAAATACTGGAACACTCCCGAGATCCCCAGTAAATACTGGAACACTCCTGAGACCCCCTGTAAATACTGACACACTCCCCGAGACCCCCAATTTGTGCACAACAATCTCCCACAAACCGCAATGTGATAATGACCAGATGATCTGTTTTAGTGATGTTGATTGAGGGATAAATATTGACTCCAGGACACCGGGGAGAACTCCCCTGCTCTTCTTTGAAGTAGTGGCCATGGGTTCTTCAACACCCCCTGGGGAGATTGGGTACGATCATCCCTTGGTACTGCACTGGGAGTCTCAGCCTCGAATTCGTTGCTGAAGTACTAACGGGAGTGGGGCCTGAACCCACAGCCAGTGCTGACTCAGAGGCGATGGTGCTCCCCACTGAGCCACGGCCGACACTATCGCTGCGAGTGAAGTGTCCTCTAGACTCATCTTTTGTTTCTTTACTCGTCCCATTACCATCTCCTCTCGCCTCGCACCATCATCCCTTTCGTCTTTTAATCTCTCCTGCCTTCCACCCAATCACAAGACCTTCCCTTTTGTTCTTTCCTCCCCTCCCCCCTTTCCCTGCCCCTGCACTTGCTTAAAAACCTGTTCCATCTCCAGCTTTTTCCAGTCCTGACGAAGGGTCATCGATCTGAAACGTTGACTCTGTTTCTCTTCCCACAGAGGCTGCCTGACCTGCTGAGTATTTCCAGCATTTTACTGTTTTTATTTCAGATTTCCAGCATCCGCAGTATTTTGGTTTTGTATTCGTGAAGAGTCGTGTTCTGTATCTTCACTCTACTCTACCATTCAGCAATGCTTTCGAAACAACATTCTTTGCATTCAAATAATCTTTACAATTTTGTATTGTCACTGAGACAGTGAGGAGAGAGGTTCAGGGAAATTGCTTGATGCAGGGATTTGTCAGAGCTCTGAACGTTTGGCCACGGGGAGCCGTTGAGTCAGAAAGAGAAGAATAACTCGGAGCAGAGAGAGAAGCCATGGGGAGCGAGCGGGGGCCGTGGGGATAGTTTGGAATTGCTCCGGCAAAGAGGTCAACACAGATGCCTGGATGAGTGCAGCTCCAACAACACTCAAGAAGCTCGACACCATCCAAGACAAAGCAGCCCGCTCGATTGGCAGCCCATCCACCACCTTAAACATTCACTCCCTCCACCACCGGCGCACCGTGGCTGCAGTGTGTACCATCTACAAGATGCACTGCAGCAACTCGCCAAGGCTTCTTCGGCAGCACCTCCCAAACCCGCGACCTCTTCCACCTAGAAGGACAAGGGCAGCAGGCGCATGGGAACACCACCACCTCCAGGTTCCCCTCCAAATCACACACCAACCTGACGTTCCTTCATCGTCGCTGGGTCAAAATCCTGGAACTCCCTCCCTAACAGCACTGTGGGAGTACCATCACCACACGGACTGCAGCGGTTCAAGAAGGCGGCTCACCACCACCTTCTCGAGGGCAATTAGGGATGGGCAATAAATGCTGGCCTTGACAGCGACACCCAGGTCCCATTAAAAAAACGAATTTTAAAAAAGACATGATGGGCCGAATGACCTCTTTCTGTGCTGCGAGGTTGATGTTTCTGTGGTTCTGACACCCTCAGTTTCCCACAATGATTCCACAGCTCAAGACAGAAAATGTAATCATTTCATCAGTCAATATATTTTTTCACACGCTCACACAGCATACCTGAGGCTGACAGTGTCTGGCCAGAACTGGAGCAAGCATTTCAGTTAAAATGACTCAAGATGATTCAGGGAATCGTTTCTTTTTTAATTATTTTTTCCCCCATCAAATTGTGATGAAAGACTTCAGTTACGTGGAGGGACTGGGGAAGCTGGGATTGTTCTCCTCAGAGCACAGAAGGTTTTTTGATAGCGGAAGAAAGAAAGACTTGCATTTCTCCAGCGCCTTTCACCACCTCAGGACATCCCAAGGTGCTTTACAGCCAATGAAGTACTTTTTGAAGTGTAGTCACTGTTGTAATGTCGGAAATAAGGAGAAACTGTTTCCACTGGCAGGAGGGTCGGTAACCAGAGGACACAGATTTAAGATAATTGGCAAAAGAACCAGAGGGGAGATGAGAAGAATGATCCAATTTGCTAATGAAGGGGGGAATTCTCCCAGCCCTGGGGAGGCGGGTATGGAGGCGGGACTGCCGGGAAAATGGCAGAAACTGGGAGCGGGTACCGACCCCGCTCCCAACCCGCCTCCGTGCCATCGTCCTGGGAGGCGGGTCCCCGAGTTACGCAGGGACCCGTCCCCTCGAGGCGGGAAGGGGATTAGAGCCAATTAACTGCCTGTTAACAGGTAGTTAACAGGCAGTTTTGAGGCTTTTCCCCTTTTTACGCCTGCAAGTGCGGGCTTCCCGACAGCTGTGAACCTCGCCAGGGTCAGCGAGGCGAGCAGTGGGTCTGTGGGGGTGAGAGGGGTCGAAATGTCAGCTGTAGAGGTGAGTGATGGGTGCAAGTGTGGACAGGTAAGTATGAGAGGCTGAGTGTAAAGTGTTGGAAAAAGTTTCCTTACCTTTGCTTCTTCCTGCAGGCTTCAACCCTTGGGGATCCGGAGGTGCCTCATCTCAACGGCAGAGATGACAGAATGACCACTGCATTCTCAGATGCAGCA
Source organism: Squalus acanthias (assembly GCA_030390025.1). Classification (NCBI taxonomy): domain Eukaryota; kingdom Metazoa; phylum Chordata; class Chondrichthyes; order Squaliformes; family Squalidae; genus Squalus; species Squalus acanthias. The sequence continues at coordinate 469,655 of JASTWF010000362.1, read as the reverse complement.
GCCATCTGCTTTCTGCTGAGGAGAGAGGTCTTGGTGAGCCTGTGTGCAAGGGCTCACCTTAGAACAGAGATTGTCGGTGTTTGACAGCTTCTCAAAGCTGCCAAACGCTGACAATGCATCTGTCAAAAATTTTTCGACAGATGAAGCATCATACGCTGACGTCATCTGTCACTGGCTTTCCCTTAATTGGCCGGTAAGGCGGGATTACCAAGGGGGCAATCAAGGGAAAATAGCGTGGGTTGGTCAGATGTCGCTGGGGGCGGGACTGAAACCCGGAAACCAGAAGTCCTGCCTCCAGCACGTCTCCATTGAGAAAATCCAGCCCGAAGTATCTGTTTGCTTTCTGATTGGCCGTGGGAAGGCGGGGCGCCATGGGGATGGGCGTATCAGGTGACCAATGGCGGGGGTGAGTGGGGGGCGGGAGGTCATGAGACGTAACCTCCAGGAATATGTCCAAGCAGAGCTGGCAACCCCGTCTTTCATGCTCTGGGCTTTATTAGGTAGATCAGCTCAAAGGCATCATGGTTTAATAAAAATGTAAACTGCAGGAAACAGGAACGCAGGGAAGGAACGTAGGAGGTGAGAGCGATGGTGGCCACCTTGAATGGTTTATTGTTCCTCCACTTGGTTCCTGACTCGCTTAAAAATGCCCACTGACAGGAAATGAGGAAACCAAAGCGCACGGCCTCTAGTGGACAAGTGCAGCTCGGCGGCAATACATTCTTGACCTGAATTAAAAATAAAAAACAAAACATGCTGGGAAACACTCAGCAGGTCAGGCAGCATCTGCGGAGCGAGGAACAGAGTTAACGTTTCAGGACGATGACTTTCCGTCAGAACGGGAAGATAGTTAGAGATTCAAACAACAGCTTGTATTTATCCAGCGCCTTTAACGTAGTAAAACGTCCCAAGGCGCTTCACAGGAGCGATTATCAAACACAATCTGACACCGAGTCACATGATGAGATATTAACCATGATGCGGAGATGCCGGTGTTGGACTGGGGTGGACAAATGTGAGAAGTCGCACAACACCAGGTTATAGTCCAACAGCTTTATTTGAAATCACAAGCTTTCGGAGCGCTGCTCCTTCGTCAGGTGAAGTGAAGAGATGCATATAGGCACAGCATATATAGTCAGAGAACACAGCCAGATGACTACAGTTAATCTTTCCAACTGCCCTTTATCACACCTCGGCAGAGAGATAATCACGGCAATCAAAGGTGTGGATGGTGGCCTATATATGCTGTGCCTATATGCATCTCTTCACTTCACCTGACGAAGGAGCAGCGCTCCGAAAGCTTGTGATTTCAAATAAAGCTGTTGGACTATAACCTGGTGTTGTGCGACTTCTCACATGAGATATTAAGGCAGGTGACCAAAAGCTCGGTCAAAGAGGTAGGTTTTAAAGAACGTCTCAAAGCAGGAGAGCGAGGTCGAGAGGCGGAGAGGTTTAGGGAGGGAATTCCAGAGCTTAGGGCCCAGGCAGCTGAAGACGCGAGATGGTCAAGAGGTCAGAATTGGAGGAGCGCAGAGATCTCGGAGGGTTGTAGAGCTGGAGGTGATGACAGAGACAGCGGCAGCTTTTCAGCAAACGCAGAGCCAGGGAAAAGTGGAGGGGACGGGGGGAGGAGGAGGTAAAAGAACAAAAAGGGAGAGGCCTCTGATAGGGTGAGCGGTAGGAGTGATTCTCAATCTGCCCACATTTCGACAAACGTGTCACGGATGTTTAAGAACATAGAATTCGGAGCAGGAGTCGGCCATGGCTGACCTTCGACCTCAACTCCACTTTGCCGCCATTTGCCACTGTAAGTGGCTTCTTACTGACAACAGTTTAACCAAATCGAAAGCAAATGCCTGTGATAGGAGTTTCCCATCAGCCGTAGAAGAACTACTGACACTAAATATAAAGTTATCGAGTTACATCAAACGTTCAGCACAGAAACAGGCCATTCGGCCCACAGGTCTATGTCGGTGTTTATGCCCAACACCAGCCTCCTCCCACCCTACTTCATCTCACCCCATCAGCATATCCTTCTATTCCTTTCTCCCTCATGTGTTTATCCAGCTTCCCCTTAAATGTATCTATACTATTCTCCTCAACCACTCCCTGTGGGAGCGAGTTCCACATTCTCACCACTCTCTGGGTAAAGAAGTTTCTCCTGAATTCCCCATTGGATTTATTGGTGATGATCTTCTATTGATGGCCCCGAGTTTTGGTCTCGCCCACCCCCGCTCCAGAAGCCCACAGGTGGAAACAGCTTCTCTACGTCTCCCCATGTCAAGCCTCCTTCGATCAGGTCACCTTCAGCCTTCTCCTTTCTGGAGTGTAAATTCGGCGCTCCCACCGGGAAAGCCAATCCCCAGGTCGTGGGGGGGTCAGAGACACAATGACGACACATTCGCCCCGATTCTCTGAGCAATGCAGGTCCCCAATCACCGCATTTACCCAACTGTCCTCAACTAGTTTCTTTGTAACCCAGAATTGAATGAAATGGAGTAACTTTATATTGAGAATTAAAAACGTTACAGACAGCAGCAATTCAGCCTCCGTTAACCAAACTCCGGCTTCAGCGCTTGAGCTGAAACAACCTGCCCCAAACCAGCTGCTTGAATGAGATATCCAGCTGTGGCTCAGTGGGCAGCACCCTCAACTCTGAGTCATGAAGGTTGTGGGTTCAAGTCCCGCTCCCGTGACTTGAGCACAAAAATCCAGGCTGACACTCAGTGCAGTGCTGAGGGAGTGCTGCACTGTCGGAGGTACCGTCTTTCGGATGAGACGTTAAACCGAGATGGTAGATGGTACGCACTGCAGCCACGGTACGCCGGTGGTGGAGGGAGTGAATGTTTAAGGTGGTGGATGGGGTGCCAATCAAGCGGTCTGCTTTGTCCTGGATGGTGTCGAGCTTCTTGAGTGTTGTTGGAGCTGCACTCATCCAGGCAAGTGAAGAGTATTCCAGCACACTTTGAGGAATAAATATTGGCCGGGGAGAACTCTTCTTTGAAATAGTGGTCGTGGGACGAAGCCTCGGTTTAACGTCTCATCCAAAAAATGGCACCTCTGACAGTGCAGCACTCACTCAGCACTACAACGTCTGCTCTCTCAGGTGTATGTAAAAGATCCCACGGTCACTATTTTGAAGAAGAGCAGGGGAAGTTATCCCCGGTGTCCTGGGGCCAATATTTATCCCTCAAATTAAACTAAAACAGATTATCTGGTCATTATCATGTTGCTGTTTGTGGGAGTCTTGCTGTGCGCAAATTGCCGCGTTTCCTACATTACAACACTTCATAAAAGTACTTAATTGGCGTCCTGAGGTTGAATGGTCCGACTCCTCTTCCTATGTAACAACTGGTGAACTGCAATCAGAGGGGAGTTGTAATGGGGGTTGCATTATTTCACATTGTGTTGCATCTGATGTCAGGTTTTCGATGTGGGAGGGGCTGAAGTGCTCTGGCAGAGAGCCAGCACGGGCTCGATGGGCCGAGCGGCCTCCTTCTGCGCTGTAACCATTCTATGATTCTGTGCAATAGAATTGCCGCTCCCTGTGTGTCTCTGGTTTCACTGTTCGGTGGATTCTGGATGTTTTGCCGTTCGGGACAGTAGAAAGCAAAAGAAAATAAAAAATGCAAAAAAAGTTGAGCAAAAAGTGAGCAGTGAGAGTTGCTCTCCGGGGAGGGCGGGGCCTGTGGGAGTCACTGCTCCCAGGGCCATGGGAGCCCCCTGATTGGCCCTCATTGATGCTGCAGGGGATTGGTCCACATAAGTAAGGCTGCAGCACCACCTGCTGGTTGTGTTGCTGCATTGCTTAAAATAAGTATTTAGCTCGGGAAACCGCCTCATGTGAAATAACTGGGGTATGGTCGTGTCGTGGTTTTTTCTTACGTCGCCTTTGGTTCTTTTGCCAATCACCTTAAATCTGTGTCCTCTGGTTCTCGACCCTTCCGCCAATGGGAACAGTTTCCCTCTATCTACTCTGTCCGGACACCTGATGATTTTGAACACCTCGATCAAATCTCCTCTCAATCCTCTCTGCTCCAAGGAGAACAATCCCAGCTTCTCCAGTCTATCCACGTAACTGAAGTCCCTCATCCCTGGAATCATTCTCGTAAATCTTTTTTGCACCCTCTCTAAGGCCGTCACATCCTTCCTAAAGTGCGGTGCCCAGAATTGGACACAGTACTCCAGTGGAGGCCGAACCAGTGTTTTATACAGGTTCATCATAACTTCCTTGCTTTTGTATTCTATGCCTCTATTCATGAAGCCCAGGATCCCGTATGCTTTTTTAACCGCTTTCTCAACCTGCCCTGCCCCCTTCAACGGCTTAGAGGGTTAAATTATGAGGACAGGTTGCATAAACTTGGCTTGTATTCCCTCGAGTTTAGAAGATTGAAGGTGATCTGATCGAGGAGCTTAAACTGTTAAAAGGATGCGATGGAGGAGACACGGAGATACTATTACCTCTGGTGAATGGGGTTGAGGTACAGATTGGCCATGATCTAATAGAATGGCCGAACAGGCTCGAGGGGGATGTAAAAGATCCCACAGCCACTATTTCGAAGAAGAACAGGGCGGGGGGGGAGTTCTCCAATATTTATCCCTCAACCAACATCACTTAAAAAACCCCAGATGATCTGGTCATTGCAAGTGACAGCAGTGACTATACTTCATTGTCTGGGACATTGGGACACTGCGAAAGACGCGGTCTAAATATCTAAATGCAAGTTCTTTTGCTTATAAAGGCGGGGAGGAGGATTTAGAATGGAAGAGGTTGACAGGAGGTGCGTGCAGACAGAAGATTTTCGAATGTACGGGAGATGTTTTTCTAAACCCCTCTCCTCTCACTGTGACGCTGCAGCCTGTGAACTGGGAGCTGAATCAACAGAATGTCTGCTTTACGAGTCAGTGGGTAGGATTGCCAACATTCCGAGCAAACCCACCTAAACCAACACTCGTTTCAGGGGTATTAACGCGGAGAATGGAGAATAGATCAGCCTTGAGACACGGCCCTGGGCTGCTGGGGTCTGAACACTGAACGCTTTCACCGGGCACTCCTGCATTTAGGGCAGGTCTTACCCTGCTTAAAGAAGAAAAGACAGACTTGCGTTTCTGTAGCGCCCGTCACAACCATCGGGCATCCCGAAGCACTTTACAGCCAATGAAGTACTTTTTGACGTGTAGTCACTGTTGTAATGTAGGAAACGCGGCAGTCAATTTACACACCGCAAACTCCCACAAACAGCAGTGTGATAATGACCAGATAATCTGTTTTAGTGATGTTGGTTGAGGGATAAATATTGACCAGGACACCGGGCAGAACTCCCCTGCTCTTCTTCGAAATAATGCCCTGGGATCATTTACATCCACCTGAGAGAGCAGACGGGGCCTCGGTTTAACATCTCATCCAAAAGACGGCACCTCCGACAGTGCAGCGCTCCCTCAGTACCGCCCCTCCGACAGTGCGGCGCTCCCTCAGTACCGCCCCTCCGACAGTGCGGCGCTCCCTCAGTACCGCCCCTCCGACAGTGCGGCGCTCCCTCAGTACTGCCCCTCCGACAGTGCGGCGCTCCCTCAGTACTGCCCCTCCGACAGTGCGGCGCTCCCTCAGTACTGCCCCTCCGACAGTGCGGCGCTCCCTCAGTACTGCCCCTCCGACAGTGCGGTGCTCCCTCAGTACTGCCCCTCCGACAGTGCGGCGCTCCCTCAGTACTGCCCCTCTGACAGTGTGGCGCTCCCTCAGTACTGCCCCTCCGACAGTGCGGCACTCCCTCAGTACTGCCCCTCCCACAGTGCGGCGCTCCCTCAGTACTGCCCCTCCGACAGTGCGGCGCTCCCTCAGTACTGCCCCTCCGACAGTGCAGCGCTCCCTCAGTACTGCCCCTCCGACAGTGCAGCACTCCCTTAGTACTGCCCCTCCGACAGTGCAGCGCTCCCTCAGTACTGCCCCTCCGACAGTGCAGTGTGTGTGTGTGTGTGTGGGTGTGTGTGAGTGTGTCTGTGGGTGAGTGTGTGCGTGGGTGTGTCTGTGTGTGAGTGTGTCTGTGGGTGTGTGGGTGTGGGTGTGTGAGTGTGAGTGTGTGTGTGTGAGTGTGTGTGTGTGTGTGAGTGTGTGTGTGTGAGTGTGTGTGAGTGTGTGTGTAAGTGTGAGTGTGTGTGAGTGTGGGTGTGAGTGTGAGTGTGAGTGAGTGTGTGTGAGTGTGTGTGTGAGTGTGAGTGTGTGTGAGTGTGTGTGTGTGAGTGAGTGTGTCTGAGTGTGAGTGTGAGTGTGTGAGTGTGAGTGTGAGTGAGTGTGTGTGAGTGTGTGTGAGTGTGTGTGTGAGTGTGAGTGAGTGTGTCTGAGTGTGAGTGTGAGTGTGTGAGTGTGAGTGAGTGTGTGTGAGTGTGAGTGTGAGTGTGTGAGTGTGTGTGTGTGTGAGTGTGTCTGAGTGTGAGTGTGTGTGTGTGAGTGTGAGTGAATGTGTGTGTGTGTGATTGTGTGTGTGGGTGTGAGTGGGTGTGAGTGTGTGTGTGTGTGAGTGTGTGTGTGTCTTTGGGTGTGAGTGTGTGTGGGTGTGGGTGTCTGTGGGTGTGAGTGGGTGTGTGTGTGTGTGTCTGTGTGTTTTTGAGTGTGTGAGTGCGTGTGTGAGTGTGTGTGAGTGAGGGTGCGTCTGTGGATGTGTGAGTGTGTGTGTGGGTGTGAGAGAGTGTGAGTGTGTGTCTGTGGGTGTGTGAGTGTGTGTGTGTGGGTGTGAGAGAGTGTGTGTGAATGTGGGTGTGAGTGTGTGTGTGAGTGTGTGTGAGAGCGTGTGTGTATGTGTGTGAGTGTGTATGTGTGGGTATGTGTGAGTGTGTGTGTGTGTGTGTGAGTGTGTGTGTGAGTGTGTATGTGTGTGTGTGAGTGTGTATGTATGTGTATGTATGTTGGTGTGAGTGAGTGTGTGTGTGTGAGTGTGTGTATGTGTGTGAGAGTGTGAGTGTGAGAGTGTGTGTGTATGTGTGTGAGTGTGTATGTGTGGGTGTGTGTGTGTGTGAGAGTGTGAGTGTGAGAGTGTGTTGCTGTGCACGTGCAGCTGTAGGTGTGTATGTCTCTCTCTGGATAACGGGTGCGGATAGGATCTGGCTGCGATGCTCCCACGGTCGAGTAGCCACCAACTCCTCACTGTCCGGGCTGACATTTGGAACAGCCAATTTGCCATGAAGCTCCGGTGAGCCGATGAACAGGACCTGTATCTGTGGCCAGGCAATGTGCTGCCTCTCCAGCTCCTCCAGGGGTGAATGAACGGAACTCACTCATAACATTGGCAGCTTCAAGGGACACCGGACTCTCTCACAGCAGAATCGCAGGACTGTCAATCCTGGATCAGCCATGGCTCAGTGGGTAGCACTCTCGCCTCTCAGTCAGAAGGTTGTGGGTTCAAGTCCCACTCCAGAGACTTGAGCCACATAATCCAGGCTGACACACTCCACTGAGGGAGTGCTGCACTGTCAGAGGTGCCGACATTTGGATGAGACGTTAAACCAAGGCCCCGTCTGCCCTTTCGGGTGAATACAAAAGATCCTGTGACCACTATTTGAAAGAAGAGCACAGGAGTCCTCCCTGGTTATGCCTCAACCAGCATCATTAAAAAGCAGGTTATATGAACAATGATCACATTGCTGTTTGTGGGAGCTTGCTGTGCGCAACTTGGCTGGCGCGTTTCCTACATTACAACAGTGATGACACTTCATTGGCTATAGAGTGTTTTGGGACCTCCGGAGGTCATGAAAGGCGCTATAGAAATGCAAGTCTTTCTTTTCTTTTTAAACTCAATGGGCTATTGAAATCCCTCCTGTGATATAGATATCTGAGCTACAGGTAGGCTTTTTTAAAAATTAATTATCGGGATGTGGGCATCGCTGGCAAGGCCAGCATTTATTGCCCATCCCTAATTGCTCCTTGAGAAGGTGGTGGTGAGAGCCGCCTTCTTGAACCGCTGCAGTCCGTGTGGTGAAGGTACTCCCACAGTGCTGTTAGGGAGGGAGTTCCAGGATTTTGACCCAGCGACGATGAAGGAACGGCGATATATTTCCAAGTCAGGATGGTGTGTGACTTGGAGGGGAACTTGGAGGTGGTGGTGTTCCCATGCGCCTGCTGCCCTTGTCCTTCTAGGTGGAAGAGGTCGCGGGTTTGGGAGGTGCTGCCGAAGAAGCCTTGGCGAGTTGCTGCAGTGCATCTTGTAGATGGTACACACTGCAGCCACGGTACGCCGGTGATGGAGGGAGTGAATGTTTAAGGTGGTGGATGGGGTGCCAATCAAGCGGGCTGCTTTGTCCTGGATGGTGTCGAGCTTCTTGAGTGTTGTTGGAGCTGCACTCATCCAGGCAAGTTTAGGTGGGGATCACTAACCTGTCAATCATTATTAATGCTATATTGAAGGTTCACATTGATACTGAAGTCCGGAGGTCTATCAAAGAATCACTATCGAATAATCAAATGGTGGAATAAATGTGCTCACAATCGTGTGAATATTTAACTGAACGCTTTAATGGAAAATATATGTGCAATTATTTCATTTTGAAATGATATGTCGCAGTCCATATGGGAAGGTGAGCTTGGAAAATATCCTCTGCCAGAAATCAATGTGAAAAGTTGTGCGTTTCGCTTTGTTTTTAAACCCAGTTTGTTCTGAACAATATATTTCATCGACATCTTTCTGACGGTTCAACTGTGTGATTGTCAGTTTTTTGCGAGGGTGTGAGTGAGGCAGCTGGAGGTGCTGGCGTGGTGGGAATGGGATGCGAGGGGCCAGAGCTCCTCCGGTACCACCCACCGTGCTCGGTCCCCCGCACAGCTCGCGTCTCCGGTGACTGCTGACATCTCGACCGATTTTTATTCCACAGGTTTCTGGGATTTCTCTCCGGCGCTTTGTGGATTGTGTTTAGAAACATTTCGGAGCAGGAGGAGGCCATTCAGCCCCCTCGAGCCTGCTCCGCCATTCCAGGGCTGGTCTGCGCCTCAACTCCATTTACCCGCCTTTGCTCCACATTCCTTGATGCCCCTGACATAACAAAAAGTCTGTCGATCTCAGTCTTGAAAGCTCCAGTTGAGCTCCGGCATCCACAGGCTTTTGGGGGACAGAGTTCCAGATTTCCACCAGCCTTTGTGTGAAAAATGCTTCCGGATTTCCCCCCTAAATGGCCTCGCTCTAATTTTAAGGTTATGTCCCCTCGCTCTTGATTTCCCCCACCAGAGGAAATAGTTGTTCCGCATCTACTCTATCAAATCCCTTTAACATTTTAAGCACCTCGATCAGATCACCCCTCACAATCTTCTAAACTCAAGGGAATACAAGCAAGTTTAAGAACATAAGAATTAGGAGCAGGAGTCGGCCACTCGGCCCCTCGAGCCTGCTCCGCCATTCAGTAAGATCATGGCTGATCTTCGACCTCATCTCCACTTTCCCGCACTATCCCCATATCGCTTGATTCCCTTAATATCCAAAAATCTATCGATCTCTGTCTTGAATATACTCAACGACTGAGCCTCCACAGCCCTCTGGGGTCGAGAATTCCGAAGATTCACCACCCTCTGAGTGAAGGAATTCCTCCTCATCTCAGTCCTAAATGGCCGACCCCTTATCTGAGACTGTGACCCCTGGTTCTAGACTCTCCAGCCAGGGGAAACAACCTCTCAGCATCTACCCTGTCAATCCCCCTCAGAATCTTCTATGTTTCAATGAGATCACCTCTCATTCTTCTAAACTCCAGAGAGTATGGGACCAATCTACTCAATCTCTCCTCATAGGACAGCCCTGTGCAACCTTTCCTCATAATTTAACTCTCTAAGCCCTGGTATCATCCTGAGTTGTATTGTTACCCCTTGAGCAGATGCACATCCCAAAAGCACTTCCCACTGACCCAGGAGTGTCAGTATAAACGCAGCCTCGGATAGATTCAATATAATTCAGGAACAGCTGGGATGTGGGGGTGAGACATTTCCGTCAAATTAAAGTCCGGCATGGAATCGATGGGCCGAATGGCCTCCTTCTGTGCCATTATGACTCGATGACTCTATGTAAAAATGAATTGAAAGTAATTTTTACAGTGAGCATTTTCACAACGGTGAAAATTTTGCAGCAAATTCCTGGACCCAATGAAAGGGGATTCACCAAATGAACCCTGGAGGATCACGGAGAGAGATTCGAGTGGGCCGGCCCCATGAACTGTCGCAACAGCCCTCAGGGGCTTTCCCTGCACCCCCCCCCCGCCCCCCAACAAGGTCTATCTTCACCTGCTCCTCCGCCCGATCGTTCCCGCTGGTTTCTCTGTTCTCGGTCCAGCAGTGAGACCCAGGCACTGGGCTTACTACCTTATAGCTCAATGTAGGAATAGTTACATTAAAGGGAACCGGAGCGTTTTAAAGGATGACGTGGATGCTTTGAGTTATCACCATAGCAGCACCTAGCAACAGAAGAAAAGGACGCACACAGACCTATATATCGACAGGAGCGTGGGAACAGGAGGAGGCCATTCGGCCCCTCGAGCCTGTTGTGCCATTCAATGAGATCACGGCTGATCTGTCTCCGAACTCCATCCACCCGCCTTGGCTCCGTATTCGTCTAAACCCTTGGCTGGCAAAAATCTATCGATCTCCGATTTGAAATTATTAACTGAGCGAGCATCTGCTGCATTTTGAGGGAGAGAGTTCCACAATTCTACCACCCTTTGCGTGAATGAGTGTTTCCCTAACCTCTCTCCTGAACGGCCTGGCTCTGATTTTAAGGTCCTGTCCCCTTGTCCTAGACTCCCCCCACCAGCGGAACAGCTTTCTCTCCATCTACCCCATCAATTCCTTTCAAAATCCTAAAAACAACAATCAAACCACGCTTTAACCTTCTATATTCCGGGGAATACAAGCCTAGTTTATGTAATCTCTCCTCTCCCTCCCCCTCCCCTGTCTCGCAGAGCAGAGAAAGAAAAAGATCCAGGATTGACATCACAGGATAGCTGGTAACTGACTGGTTTGTAAAGGTCACATCGGTTTTTTTGTTCTTCAAGTTAGGGGCCGGGGTTAAATAGCTGGCTAGGAGTTAAGCAGAAACTTGGAGATCAGTAACAGTTAATACTAAATTAAATTAGTAACTGTTATGTTATATTAATAACTTGAATCAGATACATCTTAGTCTTAAGTTTCTGTAAGTTTAGTTAATAGCCTATTAAATAGAGGCATGGCAGGGCAGCTCAGTCCCGCGGAATGCACACCCTGTGCCATGTGGGGACTCCAGCACGCTTCCCGTGTCCCGGACAACCACATGTGCAGGAAGTGTCGTCAGCTGGAGGAGCTCGAGCTCCGGGTTTCGGAGCTTGAGCAGCAGCTGGCGTCACTGCGGTGCATCCGCGAGGCTGAGAGCTACGTTTCAGGAGGTGGTCACCCCGCAGGTAAAGAGTTTGCAGGCAGAGAGGGAATGGGTGACTGTCAGACAGAAAAGGAGGACCGGGCAGGTAGTGCAGGAGTCCCCGGAGTGCATCTCGCTCTCCAACCAGTATTCGGTTCTGAGTACTGGTGAGGGCGATGGTTCCTCTGGGGAGTGCAGCCAAAGCCAAGTCCGTGGCACCACGGGTGGTTCAGCTGTACGGGGGGGGAGGAAGAAGAGTGGGAGAGCAATAGTGGTAGGGGATTCGATAGTTAGGGGAGCAGACAGGCGTTTCTGCGGCCGTAGACGTGACTCCAGGATGGTATGTTGCCTCCCTGGTGCCAGGGCCAAGGGTGTCTCTGAGCGGCTGCAGAACATTCTGAGGGGGGAGGGTGAACAGCCAGCGGTCGTGGTCCATATTGGTACCAACGACATAGGTAGAAAGAGGGATGAGGTCCTGCAGACAGATTTGAGGGAGCTAGGAAAGAGATTAAAAAGCAGGACCTCAAAGGTAGTAATCTCTGGATTACTCCCGGTGCCACGTGCAAGTGAGTATAGAAATAGGAGGATAGAGCAGATGATTGCGTGGCTGGAGAGATGGTGCAGGAGGGAGGGCTTTAGATTCCTGGGGCATTGGGACCGGTTCTGGGGGAGGTGGGACCTGTACAGGCCGGACGGGTTGCACCTCAACAGAGCCAGGACCAATATCCTCACAGGGAGGTTTGCCCGTGCTGTTGGGGAGGGTTTAAACTAATTTGGCAGAGGGATGGGCACCAGGATGTAACATTGAAAGGGGAAATAAAGTGCTCAAAGGATTGGGAGAGGCAGAGAGCACTAAAGTCAGAAATAGTCAGGTATTGGGGGAGAGCAAACTAAGAGAGAATACAGGATGGTCTAAGATGGGTTTACAGTGTATGTAAACAAGGTAAGTGAGCTGCAGGCACAAATAGCCACATGGGAATATGATGTTGTGGCAATAACTGAGACCTGGCTCAAAAAAGGGCAGGATTGGGTAGTAAATATTCCTGGTTATAAAGTGTTCAGGAAAGATAGGGAAGGAAAGATAGGAGGTGGCGTGACAGTATTGGTCAAGGAGAATGTTACAGTGCTGGAGAGGAAGGATGTCCTGGAGGGGTCAAGGACAGTATCTATATGGCTAGAGTTAAGAAATAATAGAGGTGCCATCACACTACTAGGTGTATTCTATAGACCACCAAATAGTGAGGAAAGATATGGAGGAGCAAATTTGCAGAGAAATTACAGAGAGGTGCAAGAACTATAGAGTAGTGATAATGGGGGACTTCAACTCTCCTAATATAGACTGGGATCGTAATAGTGTAAAGGGCAGAGAGGGGGAAGAATTTCTGAAGTGTGTTCAGGAGAACTTTCTTGATCAGTATGTTTCCAGCCCGACGAGGGAGGAGGCATTGCTGGATCTGGTTCTGGGGAATGAGGGAGGTCAAGTGGAACAAGTGTCAGTAGGTGAACATTTAGGGAACAGTGATCATAGTATCCTAAGGTTTAGATTAGCTATGGAAAAGGACAGGGAGCAATCTAGAGTAAGAATGTTTAACTGGGGGAAGGCCAATTTCAGTGGGATGAGAACGGATCTGGCCCAGGTAAACTGGAATCAAAGATTGGCAGGCAAAACTGTAATGGAACAATGGGCTGCCTTTAAAGAGGAAATAGTTCGGGTACAGTTGAGGTACATTCCCACTAGGGGGAAAGGTAGGGCAACTACAGTCAGGGCTCCCTGGATGATAAAACAGATAGAGAGTAAGATGAAGCAGAAAAAGAGCGAGTATGACAGATGTCAGGTTGCAAATACATCTGAGAATCAGGCTCTATATAGAAAGGTCAGAGGAGAAGTGAAAAAGAAAATAAGAGGGGCAAAGAGAGGGTATGAGAATAGAATGGCAGCTAACATAAAAGGTAATCCAAAAGTCTTCTATAGGCATATAAATAGTAAAAGGGTAGTAAGAGGAGGGGTGGGGCCGATTAGGGACCAAAAAGGAGACCTACGCATGGAGGCCGAGGGTATGGCTGGGGTACTAAATGAGTACTTTGCATCTGTCTTCACCAAGGAAGAGGATGCTGCCATAGACATAGTAAAGGAGGAGGTAGTGGAGATACTTGATAGGATAAAAATTGATGAAGAGGAGGAATTAGAAAGGCTGGCTGTACTTAAAGTAGATAAATCACCAGGAGCGGATGGGATGCATCCTAGGATATTGAGGGAGGAAATCGCGGAGGTACTGGCCATAATCTTCCAATCCTCCTTAGATAAGGGGGTGGTGCCAGAGGACTGGAGAATTGCAAATTTTACACCATTGTTCAAAAAAGGGTGTAAAGATAAACCCAGCAACTACAGGCCAGTCAGTTTAATCTCGGTAGTGGGGAAGCTTTTAGAAACAGTAATCAGGGACAAAATTAACAGTCACTTGGATAGGTGTGGATTAATTAAGGAAAGCCAGCACAGATTTGTTAAATGCAAATTGTGTTTAACCAACTTGACCGAGTTTTTTGATGAGGTAATAGAGAGGGTTGATGAGGGTAATGCGGTTGATGTGGTGTACATGGATTTCCAAAAGGTGTTCGACAAAGTGCCACATAATAGGCTTGCCAGCAAAGTTGAAGTCCATGGAATAAAAGGGACAGTGGCAGCTTTGACACGAAATTGGCTAAGTGACAGGAAACAGAGAGTAGTGGTGAACTGTTGTTTTTCGGACTGGAGGAAGGTATACAGTGGTGTTCCCCAGGGGTCAGTTCTAGGACCACTGCTTTTCTTGATATATATTAATGACTTGGATGTGGGTGTACAGGGCACAATTTCAAAATTTGAAGATGACACAAAACTTGGAAGTATAGTGAACAGTGAGGAGGAGAGTGATAGACTTCAGGAAGACAGACAGGCTGGTGAAATGGGCGGACACGTGGCAGATGAAATTTAACGCAGAAAAGTGTGAAGTGATACATTTTGGTAGAAAGAATGAGGAGAGGACATATAAACTAAATGGTACAATCCTGAAGGGGGTGCACGAACAGGGAGACCTGGGGGTATGTGTGCACAAATAGTTGAAGGTGGCAGGGCAGGTTGAGAAAGCGGTTAAAAAAGCTTATGGGATCCTGGGCTTCATAAATAGAGGTATAGAGTACAAAAGCAAGGAAGTTATGATGTATCTGTATAAAACACTGGTTCGGCCTCAACTGGAGTATTGTGTCCAATTCTGGGCATCGCACTTTAGGAAGGACGTGAAGGCCTTAGAGAGGATGCAGAAAAGATTTACGAGAATGATTCCAGGAATGAGGGACTTCAGTTACGTGGATAGACTGGTGAAGCTGGGGTTGTTCTCCTTGGAGCAGAGAAGATTGAGAGGAGATTTGATAGAGGTGTTCAAAATCATGAGGGGTCTGGACAGAGTAGATGGAGGGAAACTGTTCCTATTGGTGGAAGGGTCGAGAATCAGAGGACACAGATTTAAGGTGATTGGTAAAAGAACCAAAGGCGATGTAAGAAAAAACTTTTTTATGCAGCAAGTGGTTAGGATCTGGAATGCACTGCCTGAAAGGGTGGTGGAGGCACATTCAATCACGGCTTTCAAAAGGGAGTTGGATAAGTATCTGAAGGAAAGAAATTTGTATGGCTATGGGGAAAGGGCGGGGGGAGTGGGACTAGCTGAAGTGCTCTTGCAGAGAGCTGGCACGGGCTTGACTGGCCGAATGGCCATCTTCCGTGCTGTAACCATTCTATGATTCTAACCCTTGGAGCCCTGGTAACATTCTGGTGAATCTGTGCTGCTCTCCTTCCAAGGTCAATATATCCTTTCTAAGGTGCGGTGCCCAGAACCGTACACAGTAATCCAGGTGTGGTCTAACCAGGGCTTTACACACACATATAAGAATAAAATATATATATGGGTGTGTATAATATATGTATGTGTGTATATAATGTATATCTGTGTGTGCATGTATATAATGTTTTGCTGGAGTTGTGTGTGAAGGGGTTTCATGGACTCAGTGCTTTGCAACAATCGTGGGTTGAAAGGTCGCGTTGGTGACCCTTGGGTCATTGGCCTCAGTTCCTTGGCCTGATCTTCATCTCGACGAACTTGAGTGAATACTGCCAGCCGGTCCAGGAGGACCACTCGATGCCGTCTGCGTACGAGGTGTGATGGCCCTTGAGGTACTGGCCGTTGAGGTTGGAGGTGTGGCAGTTGTGGTACCACCAGGCCCCGCGGTAGAAGGTGGCGCAGTTATTCTCCGAGTGATCATTGTCCCGATCCTTGGTGGTGAACCTCATGCCGCTGTGCTTCAGGAGTGAGTCCCCTGCGGAAAGAAACCCACGGTTAATGCACCCGATCGAACGGCATTGAGACTCTCGCTCATTGCGTGCGCCATTCCTACCATCTTGGAAACTCCTATCGCTCAACTATGGCTAAGTGGGTCGCTCTCTGATTCAGAAGGTTGTGAGTTCAAGTCCCACTACAGAGACTTGAGCACATAAATCCAGGTGACACTCCCAGTGTCGGAGGGGCAGTACTGAGGGAGCGCCGAACTGTCGGAGGGGCAGTGCTGAGGGAGCGCCGCACTGTCGGAGGGGCAGTACTGAGGGAGCGCTGCACTGTCGGAGGGGCAGTACTGAGGGAGCGCCGCACTGTCGGAGGGGCAGTACTGAGGGAGTGCCGCACAGTCGGAGGGGCAGTACTGAGGGAGCGCCGCACTGTCGGAGGGGCAGTACTGAGGGAGCGCCGCACTGTCGGAGGGGCAGTACTGAGGGAGCGCTGCACTGTCGGAGGGGCAGTACTGAGGGAGTGCCGCACAGTCGGAGGGGCAGTACTGAGGGAGCGCCGCACTGTCGGAGGGGCAGTACTGAGGGAGCGCTGTACAGTCGGAGGGGCAGTACTGAGGGAGCGCCGCACTGTCGGAGGGGCAGTACTGAGGGAGCGCCGCACTGTCGGAGGGGCAGTACTGAGGGAGCGCCGCACTGTTGGAGGGGCAGTACTGAGGGAGCGCCGCATTGTCGGAGGGGCAGTACTGAGGGAGTGCCGCACTGTTGGAGCTGCCGTCTTTCGGATGAGACATTAAACCGAGGTCCCTTCTGCTCTCTCAGGTGAACGTAAAAGATCCTATGGCACTATTTCGAAGGAGAGCAGGGAAGTTATCCCCGGTGTCCTGGGGCCAATAATTATCCCTCAACCAACATCACTAAAACAGATTATCTGGTCATTATCACATAGCTGTTTGTGGGAGCTTGCTGTGCGCAAATTGGCTGCCACATTTCCTACATTACAACAGTGACCACGCTTCAAAAAGTACTTCATTGGCTGTAAAGCGTTTTGGGATGTCCTGATAATCTCCTCGTGCCCCCCGATAACCTCCCCATGCCCTTTGACCCATGAGGGTCTCACCGGGTCTGCGTCCTTGAGTCAGTTAATAAAGGGTGTGGAGACCTGCAGTTCCGGCGTACTCTGCCACGGTCAGTGGATAGCCATCCCTCTCCGCGTCGACAGAGAAGAGTCCGATCCCAAACGTCCCGTACTGAGCATAGGCGGTGTTGTTCTCAAAGTCTTCCATCTCTACACGGAGCTCGTAGTGTGACTGAATGGTGAGCGCGTGAATCCTCTTCAAACCTAAGGGGGGTGAATGAGGTTTCACTTTCAGTAAACAGGACAGAGTTGGCAGCATGAACGCTTCATAGATGTCGGCCTCAGACTCAGTGTAGCCCAGAGCAGGTCAATAAAACGGTAGGGTTTG
This sequence comes from Squalus acanthias, assembly GCA_030390025.1. Lineage (NCBI taxonomy): Eukaryota > Metazoa > Chordata > Chondrichthyes > Squaliformes > Squalidae > Squalus > Squalus acanthias. The sequence continues at coordinate 452,529 of JASTWF010000362.1, read as the reverse complement.
CTCCGGAACGGCAGAGGGGCAGACTGTTGATACACTGTGGAGAATGATGTAATCAGTCCTTAGGAACAGAACTGGGGCATGGTATCGTGGTTACGTTACAGAGGCCTGGACTAAGGTATCTGGAGTCATACAAGTTCAAATCCCACCACGGCAGCTGGGGAATTTAAATTCAATTAATTAAATAAATCTGGAATAAAAAGCCAATATCAGTAATGGTGAACCATGAAACTACCGGATTGTCGTAAAAACCCATCTGGTTCACGAATGCCCTTTAGGGAAGGAAATCTGCCGTCCTTACCCGGTCTGGCCGATATGGTTGACCCTGAAAGGGTGGCTCATCACCACCTTCTCAAGGGCAATTAGGGATGGGCAATAAATGATGCCAACATTCTGTGAATGAATAAAAAAAAAGGTGCTGCACTTTCAAAATGTGGCACGATCACATGTTGTTCGGTGAGGGGCGAGGGGGATGTTATCGGGGGGCAGGAGGAGGAGGATGCTGGACATTGTGCCTGGGATCTGCTCCACTTCGCTGGCGTCACTTTTCCGGAAGTGCAGCAGGAGCTCAGAGCTCAGTGTGAGCCAGCGGAGAGACGCGGTTGTGGGGCGGGGTGGGGAGGACTTTTAATTCGACAACGGAGATCGAAATTCAATGGAGGGGCCGGACCCGAAGCGTTGCGGCAGATACTGGGACCAGCGGGCTGATCGCGTGCGCCGTTCCGACCATCTTGTAAACTCCAATTGCTCAGGAATTGTCAGTTGTCAGCTGTGGCTCAGTGGGCAGCACTCTCGCCTCTGAGTCAGAAGGTCGTGGGTTCAAGTCCCACTCCTGAGGCTTGAGCACAAAAATCCAGGCTGACACTCCAGTGCAGTGCTGAGGGAGTGCGGCACTGTCGGAGGTGCCGTCTTTCAGATGAGACGTTAAACCGAGGTCCCCTCAGCTCTCTCAGCTTGAACATGAAAGATCCCACGGCCACTATTCGACAGAAGAGCAGGGGGGAGTTCTCCCTGGTGTCCTGGGGCCAATATTTATCCCTCAATCAACATCACTGAAAAAACAAACCAGATTATCTGGTCATTGCTGTTTGTGGGATCTTGCTGTGCGCAAATTGGCTGCCGCGTTTCCTCCATTCCGACAGTGACTACGCTTCAAACAGTACTTCATTGGCTGTAAAGCGCTTTGGGACATCCTGAGGTCGTGAAAGGCGCTATAGAAATGCAAGTTCTTTATTTCTTCCACTTGAAATAAAACAAACAGGTTTCACACCCGGGTTGAATAGCACAGAGAGGACAAGTTTCTGGGAAGAGCACAGTTGGGAGATATTGAGCACTGAGCATTGAGCGAGGATGAGGACTGATGCCATGTGCCTCAGCCTTCAGTGCAATCCTTCAAAGGTGAGCGTGAGACCACCTCCCGAATTCAGTCAACTGCTGCGTATTGTCAGGGAACATAGATATTTATGAAAACTGCTTTGGTCTCGGTTCCTAGCAGTGGAGGAGAGGGCGACATGTCAAGCCAAACAGCTTTGTGTTATTTACAGAAGAGAAATGAAGCTGTCAGCTGAATGTAATGTTGAATTAGAGAAAGCGGATTGAGTTAAAAGTCCCTTGAGTGAACCAGGGACTGCCGGCCCTGATGGGAGGCATCAATTATCATCGTCTGCTCCGGCAGGACATTGCACTCAGAATCAACTTATCCCAAATCGGCAGAGTAAAACCCATCTTCAGTCTGACAGGTATCAGGAGTCCCTGTGGAGCAGGTCACGTGGAGGCTTTTATAACAATAAACTACCAGCTCAGCTCCCTCCCCTTGTGGGATCGCTGCGCGAGGAACCCCATCGTTTGGAACAAGACAGACGGCTAAAGTGTTTAGGCAGCGCCTCCTCCGATCCTTCAGGAACGTTAATAAGCGCCTTTCCACGCAGCGCAATTACGTTTGAAGTGCAAGCGTTGATTTTATGTCGGTGAAACACGGCCGCCTGTTTTGGACATTCATCCCACTGCTGTGTGATAGCCAGTGTTGGCAGCGC
>JASTWF010000362.1:410840-449999 GCA_030390025.1 Squalus acanthias | reverse complement strand
CCCACGGCACTATTCGAAGAAGAGCAGGGGAGTTCCTCCTGTTGTCCTGGGGCCAATATTTATCCCTAAATCAACATCACTAAGACACAGATTATCTGGTCATCATCACATTGCTGTTTGTGGGAGCTTGCTGTGCGCAAATTGGCTGCTGCGTTTTCCACATTACAACAGTGACTGCACTTCAAAAGTACTTCATTGGCTGTGAAGCGCTTTGGGACATCCTGAGGTCTGTTTTAGCGATGTTGGTTGAGGGATAAATATTGGCCCAGGACACCGGGGAGAACTCCCCTGCTCTTCTTCCAAATAGTGGCCGTGGGATCTTTTACGTCCACCTGAGAGAGCAGACGGGGCCTCGGTTTAGCGTCTCATCCGGAAGACGAGAACAATCATCTAACTTAGTGGCAAATGTGCTACCAGTTGAGCCAAGCCGACACACGCACATCTGCTCTGTTACGGTTAACGCAGGCGTGGGATGCAAAATTGGGAAGGTGTTCCCTTTCCCCTGGGATCCCACTCGCCTGATGAGCTACAAAATTCCTTCCAAAAGCAGCACCAGTGCAAAGTTACAGAGGGAAACCTGCTAAAGGAGCAGAGGGAATCGACGCCTGATGTCAGGAACCTGCTGTGGGGACAAGGGACCTCTTTACTCCCTCACACCCTCTCCCTCTGACAATGGAAAGGAGACAAATCTACAAAATCAGAAAAGCCCTCTCCGCCCAAAAGGCTGTGGATGCCGGGGGGAGAATTGGAGTTTCAAAGGCTGAGATCGAGAGATTATTGTTGGGTATCAGGACATGTGGGTCAAAGGCGGGTGAGTGGAGTTGAGATGCAGCTCAGCCATGATCTGATTGAATGTTGGAGCGGGCTCGAGGGGCTGAATGGCCTCCTCCTGCTCCTAATAAAGCACGTATACACTTACCCAACCAGTGCTCTCCCGTAATCTTCCCGAATCCGTCTCTGTACGCGTCCCATCCTTGGAAGAAATTCACGGAACCATCCTTCCGCCGCTGAAATACCTGCACAAAAACGCAGTGAGATCTGAGGAGAGCTGTGAATATTAAACACTCGATGTCCGTCAAAAAAACCCCACAAAGTGAAGCCCCCTCTCGCCACTACTTATCCTGGCTAACCTGGTTGGAACCCCGCACAGGGAATGAGCATGGAGAGAGGAAGGCAGATGGGACTGTGGTTTAACATCTCATCTGAAAGATGGCACATCCGACAGTGCAGCACTCCCTCAGTACTGCCCCTCCGACAGTGCGGCGCTCCCTCAGTACTGCCCCTCCGACAGTGCGGCGCTCCCTCAGTACTGCCCCTCCCACAGTGCGGCGCTCCCTCAGTACTGCCCCTCCCACAGTGCAGCGCTCCCTCAGTACTGCCTCTCCCACAGTGCAGCGCTCCCTCAGTACTGCCCCTCTCACAGTGCAGCGCTCCCTCAGTACTGCCCCTCCCACAGTGCAGCGCTCCCTCAGTACTGCCCCTCCCACAGTGCAGCGCTCCCTCAGTGCTGCCCCTCCGACAGTGCAGCGTTCCCTCAGTACTGCTTTGGGAGTGTCGGCCTAGATTTGGTGCTCAAGTCTCTGGAGTGCGGACTCGAACCCACAACCTTATGACTCCATAGTGTCAGCTGTGGCTCAGTGGGTAGCACTCTTGTCTTCTGAGTCAGAAGGTTGTGGGTTCACATCCCACTCCCGACACTTTAAGTAGAAAAATCTAGGCTGACACTTGAGTGCTGCACTGCCAGAGGTGCTGTCTTTCAGGTGAGATGTTAAACTGAGGCCTTGTATGCTCTCTCAAGATTCTATGGCACTATTTTGAAGAAGAGCAGTGGCGTTATCCCTGGTGTCCTGGGGCCAATATTTATCCCTCAACTAACATCACTAAAACAGATTATCTCTGGTCATTATCACATTGCTGTTTGTGGGAGCTTGCTGTGTGCAAATTGGCTGCCGCGTTTCCCACATTACAACAGTGACCACGCTTCAAAAAGTACTTCATTGGTTGTAAAGCGTGTTGGGACGTCCAGTGGTCGTGACAAGTGCTCTCGAAATGCAAGTCTTTCTTTTCTTTCTTTCTAATAGGTGGGAGTAAGAAATAGGAGCAGGAGTCGGCCATTCGGCCCCTCGAGCCTGCTCTGCCATTCAATAAGATCATGGCTGATCTTCCACCTCAACTCCACTTTCTCACCTGATCCCCATTTCCTAGAATCCAAAAATCTATCGACCTCTGTCTTGAATATTCTCAACGACTGAGCATCCACAGCTCTCTGGGGTAGAGAATTCTAAAGTTCCACCACCCTTTGAGTGAAGAAATCTCTCCTCATCTTAGTCCTAAATGGCCGACCCCTTATTCTGAGACTGTGACCCCTAGTTTAGACTCCCCAGCCAGGGGAAACATGCTCCCAGAATCTACCCTGTCAAGCCCCTTAAGAATTGTATACGTTTCAATGAGATCACCTCTCATTCTTCTTAAACTCTAGAGAACTCTAGAGAATATAGGACTAGTCTACTCAATCTCTCCTCATAGAACAATCCCCCCATCCCAGGAATCAGTCTGGTGAACCTTCGTTGCACTCACTCTAAGGCAAGTATATCATTCTTTAGGTAAGGAGACCAAAACTGTGCACAATACTCCAGGTGTGGTCTCACCAAGGCCCTGTACAACAGTAGTAAGACTTCCTTACTCTTATACTGCAATCCCTTTGTGAAGGGATACAGCAGCATATGTTAGTGGATGAGTTATGCAGTAAGCTAGCACTAATGATCCGTTGTAGATGTAAATTCAAATCCCACCATAGCAGCTGGTAAATTTAAATTGTGTTAATTAAATAAATCTGGAATTTGAATTAAAAAGCAAGCTAGTGTCAGTAATGGTGACCATGAAACTACCGGATTGTCATAAAAACCCATCTGGTTCCTTCAGGGAAGGAAATCTGCCGTCCTTACCCGGTCTGGCCTATATGTGACTCCAGACCCACAGCAATGTGGTTGACTCTTAACTGCCCCTCTGAAATGGCCCAGCCAGCCACACGGTTGTACCGAACCACGACAAATAAGTGTGATTGACTGCAGCGGTTCAAGAAGGCGGCTCACCACCAGCTTCTGAAGGCCAATTAGGGATGGACAATGACATGAATTTTGTCATTCATGTGGAAATGACTTATGAAATAATACTGGGCGGCCTGCTGGTGGCGCTGTCCAGGGAGAGTATAAATACTCGGGCATGGGCCCAGCTTGCTCGGGACATTCTTTAATAGGAACTTGTGAAGGACACAACTGGACCTCCATGTTGTAAAACAGTTGAGTAAAGCTTTGTTTGACGCTTAGACCAAGTGCCGAGTAGTTTTCATACGTCAGACAACAAATGCTGGCCTTGCCCGCGACGCCCACATCCCGTGAATGAATAAAGATAGAAAGGCAAACATAACATCTGCTTGCGACCCACTGGAGGGACATGTGATACTCAGACCGGATGCAAAGGGTAAATCCCGAGTCACGATTTCAAGTCAAACCATGACGGCAGGACCAGACGACAGCTGCGAGCCGGTAACAGGCGAGTTCAGGGCTGATGTCAGAGAGCACTTCTTAACACAGAGAGAGTGATGAAAAATATCGCCATTGATTCAAGAAGCAGTTAGATGCTGTGACCGAGGCCGGGGGTGGGGGGGACCTGTAGGTTTCTAGAGGGGCCGAATGGCCTCCCTCACCCGTGACGTACATTGTTGCGGCGGTATACCAAAAGGTATAAACACGGGAACCGCTAGCGATAGATCTCCAGCCCTCCCGCTGCAAAGAGCAAAAGTACAGAAGCCAGAACATGTAATAGAAGAGATTCTCTCCCCACGGATTTCCTTTCAGAGTCCATCAAAAACCTTGGCTACACTAATCCCGCCAGTCTGCCTTAATGCTGCTTCCTCTTTGAAGTGAAAGGAGAGTGTGGAAGGGCAGGATTTTCTCAGTCGATGAGTGGGGGTACTCCCAGGCCATTACTACAACTCAGAGCTTCATTAGCACTTGGCTCGATACTGCTGCGAGCTGAGGGGGTTCATGAGGCTGAGCGACGTGTGATGAAAACAGATGCAGAAAAAGTGGACTCCACTAAAACTGCTTCCTTCCTTCTGCTCGTTCACGTGAACCAGCAAAGTCTTTGAGAATGGAGGAGGCTTTCTCGTCCCCTGTTAGAGGGCGTCAGCTGTGGCTCAGTGGGCAGCACTCTCTCTCTCTCGCTCTCAGAGTCAGAAGGTTGTGGGTTCAAGTCCCACTCCAGAGACTTGAGCACAAAAATCCAGGCTGACACTCCAGTACAGTACTGAGGGAGCGCCGCACTGTCGGAGGTGCCATCTTTGGGATGTGACGTTAAACCGAGGCCCCCGTCTGCTCTCTCAGGTGGACATAAAAGATCCCACGGCACTATTTCGAAGAAGAGCAGGGGAGTTTTTATTCGTTCCTGGGATGTGGGCGTCGCTGGCAAGGCCAGCATTCATTGCCCATCCCTAGTTAGCCCTTGAGAAGGTGGTGGTGAGCCACCTTCTTGAACCGCTGCAGTCCATGTGGTGAAGGTACTCCCACAGCGCTGTTAGGGAGGGAGTTCCAGGATTTTGACCCAGCGACGATGAAGGATGGTGTGTGACTTCGAGGGGAACTTGGAGGTCCAGGCCAATATTTATCCCTCAATCAACATTGCTAAAAACAGATTATCTGGTCATTATCACATTGCTGTTTGTGGGAGCTTGCTGCACGTAGATTGGCTGCCGTGTTTCCTACATTACAACAGTGACTACACTTCAAAAAGTACTTCATTGGCTGTAAAGCGCTTTGTAAGGTCCTGAAAGGTGCTGTAGAAAAGCACGTCTTTCTTTCTACCCACTTGAAATGTGTGGGAAAGGGCCAAGACATTTTGTCCAGATTCCCATCGGATTATATATCAGCGACAGGGCTGGAGTTCTGGACTCGAGAGTAGGCAAAGCATCATGACATGCGTTGGTTTTAAGAGGCGATTGGTCTTAAAATGTCGCTCTGTAATGGGTGGGGGCGGAGGGGGAGATAGTCTGGCATTATCTGAGGTACGGGGGCCGTGGGCGGGGGGGGGGGGCTCGATTTTCGACTTGGAAGATCGCACGGCACAGAAGGAGGCCATTCGGCCCATCATTCCTATGCCGGCTCATTGAACGAGCTCCCTAATTAGTCCCACTCCCCCCCTCCCCTCCTCTTTCCCCGTAGCCCTGCAAAATCTTCCTTTTCAAGTATTTATTGGATTCCCTGGAGCGGGTTGGTTGCCCGTCCTTTGTATTTGGGGAAGAGTGCTTGACATGGGCCGGGGGGGGGGGTGCGGGGGTAGTGTCAAGATCCTAACAGAGAGGATGAATAAAAGAATCTGATAAATAAATGAGGAATACACACGTTTTCAGAACTTCTCAAACGAGATTCTGCATCGAAGGCTATGAAACGAGGTTGTCCCTCGCATGCCCAAATTAGGGTGGCCAGCTCTGGTTGGACACATTCCTGGAGATTTCATCACATGACCTGCTGCCTCCAACTGCCCCGCCCCCGCTCTCCTGCCATTGGTCGCCCGACATGTCAATCCATTGCAGGCACCGCCTTCCCAGGCGAATCAGAACATAGGAACAGGAGGAGGCCATTCAGCCCCTCGAGCCTGTTCCGCCATTCAATGAGATCATGGCTGATCTGCGATCTAACTCCATATACCCTGCCTTTGCCCCATATCCCTTAATACCTTCGGTTAACAAAAAAGCTATCAATCTCAGATTTAAAATCAACAATTGTTCCAGCATCAATTGCCGTTTGTGGAAGAGAGTTCCAAACTTCTACCACCCTTTGTGTGTAGAAGTGTTTCCTAACTTCACTCCTGAAAGGCCTGGCTCTAATTTTTAGACTATGCCCCCTAGTCCTAGACTCCCCAACCAGCGGAAATAGTTTCTCTCCATCTACCCTCTCTGTTCCCCTTAATATCTTGAAAACTTTGATCAGATCACCCCTTAACCTTCTAAATTCCAGGGAATACAACCCTAGTTTGTGTAATCTCTCCTCGTAATTTAACCCTTGGAGTCCAGGTATCATTCTGGTAAACCTACGCTGCACTCCCTCCAAGGCCAATATATCCTTCCTAAGGTGTGGTGCCCAGAACTGCTCACAGTGCTCCAGGTGTGGTCTAAGCTGCAGCATAACTTCTACCCCCTTGTATTCTAGATATAAAGGCCAGCATTCCATTAGCCCTTCTGATTATTTTCTGTACCTGTTGATGACATTTTAATGATCGATGTACCTGGACCCCCCAAGTCTCTTTGGATCTCCACTGTTTCTAGCCTTTCACCAATTAGAAAGTACCCTGTTCTATCCTTTTTAGGTCCTCAGTGGAAGAGCTCACATTTGCCGACATTGAAATCTATTTGCCACAGGTTTTGCTCATTCGTTTAATCTATCAGCTGACAGACTCTTCATTACCTGATTGGATGATTCTCGGCTCTCGGTCAAACAGCCTTCTTTCCCCACCTTCAATACTTTTATAAATAATAAAACAAAAGTGTTCAAAGAAAATGAACAAAACACATCCTCTTTTTGAGGCCCCTGTGATTTTTCTCCCGGTTGTTGCCCGCGGCCAGTGACCGGGAGATTAATCTTCGATTCCTGGAGACTCCAGGCCAATCCTGGAGGGTTGGCAACCCCTAGTCCCAGTGTAAGCGCCTGCTCTAATACAACAACAGCTCGCATATATATCGCACCTTTAACGTAGTAAAACGCCCCAAGGGGCTTCACAGGGGCGATTATCAAACAAAATTTGACCCCCGAGCCACATAAGAAGATATTAGGACAGGTGACCAAAAGCTTGGTCAAAGTGGTAGGTTTTAAAAGAAAGAAAGACTTGCATTTCGATAGCGCCTTTCACACCCTCAGGATGTCCCAAAGCGCTTTACAGCCAATGGAGTACATTTTGAAGTGTAGTCACTGTTGTAATGTAGGAAACGCGGTAGCCAATTTGCGCACAGCAAGCTCCCACAAACAGCAATGTGATAATGACCAGATCATCTGTTTTTAGTGATGTTGATTGAGGGATAAATATTGGCCCCAGGACACCGGGGAGAACTCCCCTGCTCTTCTTCGAAATAGTGCCGCGGGATCTTTTACGTCCACCCGAGAGGGCAGACGGGGCCTCGGTTTAACGTCTCATCCGAAAGACGGCATCTTAAAGGAGGAGAGAGCGGCGGAGAGGTTTAGGGAGGGAAGTCCAGAGCTTAGGGCCCCGGCAGCTGAAGGCACGGCCGCCAATGGTGGGATGCGCACGAGGCCAGAATTGGAAGAGCGCAGAGATCCACTGAGGCCCACACTGGGGAATTCTAAAAGAGATCGGTTGGTAAACAGCGAGTGGGTAGGCGGAGAGTCTCCGCAGTGGGGGAAAGGCTGCTTTCATCTGGATGTTGAAAATAGAAGTTTTTAACGTAACAGCCTGAACTCGATGTGACGTGACAGATAAGCCTGGGGAATTCGAACTGCTTTAGGACTTTAAGTGCTTTACAAAAACAGGTTTAAAAAAAATAAAAATTCTCTGCTTCTAAACATTCTCATTCCAAATGGAGGAGAGTGGGCTGAAGATGACAGGTGCCTTTGATTCATAACATCAACAGCAGAAATGTTCCAGTTTTATGTCCTTGTAGGTCCACATCAGGACGGGTGATACAGCATGTACAGAGGGTTAAAAGCTATGGCCCTATTAATTTGCAGAAAGTACAGCTGTCAAAAAAAGACTGAACAGGATTTTCTCTAGAAAAGAGAAGACTGAGGGGTGACCTGATAGAGGTCTTTAAGATTACATAAGAACATAAGAAATAGGAGTCGGCCATTTGGCCCCTCGAGCCTACTCTGCCATTCAATAAGATCATGGCTGATCTTCTACCTCAACTCCACCTTCCCGCCCAATCCCCATATCCCTTAATATTAAAAAATCTATTGATCTCTGTCTTGAATATACTAAACGACTGAGCCTCCACAGTGGTTTGATGAGGTAGGCGTAGAGAAGATGTTTCCACTTGTGGGAGAGATCAAAACTAGAGGACATAAATATAAGATAGTCACCAATAGGGAATTCAGGAGAAACTTCTTTACCCAGAGAGTGGTGAGAATGTGGAACTCGCTACCACAGGGAGTGGTTGAGGCGAATAGTTTAGATGCATTTATGGGGAAGCTGGATAAACACATGAGGGAGAAAGGAATAGAAGGATATGTTGATGGGGTTAGATGAAGAAAATAGAGTGGGAGGAGGCTCGTGTGGAGCACAAACACCAGCATGGACCAAACACCGAATGGCCTGTTTCTGTGCTGTACACTCTATGTAATTCTATGTAATATTTCAGGCAGCTGATTCTGATTTAGGGCTCAACCATCAATGAGGCCATAGTGCTAAGACCAGCCCATTCCAAACCAGCAGACACAGGCCAGCCAAACAGGACGCACCAGCGAATAACAATTAGAAACATCAAAGTGGAACCAAGGTGCCTGGGCTTGGTGAACTGGATTGTCGAGACTTGAGGGCCAGACAGGAACCACTGAGGACCACCCCAGCCTGAAGTATTTTGGAAAATAATGAGCCCTGAGCCTGGAAATGACTAGAAATAGATTATAAGCGATATTAGTGGGCGGACATATAAACAGATTGAGATTGAGGAAATAGAAGGGAACTGGACTGGGGAGAGAGAATGGAATACAATATGGAGATGGAATACAATGGAATTGGAGTGGGAGAGAGGATGGAATGGAATTGAGCGATAGAATGGAATGGGATTGGGAGATAGGATGGAATGGGATTAGAAGATAGAATGGAATGGGATTAGAAGATAGAATGGAATGGGATTAGAAGATAGAATGGAATGGGATTAGAAGATAGAATGGAATGGGATTAGAAGATAGAATGGAATGGAATTGAGCGATAGAATGGAATGGGATTAGAAGATAGAATGGAATGGGATTGATCAATAGAATGGAATGGGATTGGGAGATAGGATGGAATGGGATTAGAAGATAGAATGGAATGGGATTAGAAGATGGGAGAGGATGGGATGGAGATAGGATGGAATGGGATTAGAAGATAGAATGGAATGGGATTAGAAGATAGAATGGAATGGGATTGAGCGATAGAATGGAATGGGATTAGAAGATAGAATGGAATGGGATTAGAAGATAGAATGGAATGGGATTAGAAGATAGAATGGAATGGAATTGAGCGATAGAATGGAATGGGATTAGAAGATAGAATGGAATGGGATTGATCAATAGAATGGAATGGGATTGGGAGATAGGATGGAATGGGATTAGAAGATAGAATGGAATGGGATTAGAAGATAGAATGGAATGGGATTGAGCGATAGAATGGAATGGGATTAGAAGATAGAATGGAATGGGATTAGAAGATAGAATGGAATGGGATTGATCGATAGAATGGAATGGGATTGGGAGATAGGATGGAATGGGATTGAGCGATAGAATGGAATGGGATTGGGAGATAGGATGGAATGGGATTAGAAGATAGAATGGAATGGGATTAGAAGATAGAATGGAATGGGATTGAGCGATAGAATGGAATGGGATTGGGAGATAGGATGGAATGGGATTGAGCGATAGAATGGAATGGGATTGGGAGATAGGATGGAATGAGATTAGAAGATAGAATGGAATGGGATTAGAAGATAGAATGGAATGGGATTGAGCGATAGAATGGAATGGGATTGGGAGATAGGATGGAAAGGGATTAGAAGATAGAATGGAATACAATATGGAGATGGAATAGAATGGAATTGGAATGGGAGAGAGGATGGAATGGGATTTGGGAGATAGGATGCAATGGGATTGGGAGATAGGATGCAATGGGATTAGAAGATAGAATGGAATGGGATTAGAAGATAGAATGGAATGGGATTGAGCGATAGAATGGAATGGGATTGGGAGATAGGATGGAATGGGATTGAGCGATAGAATGGAATGGGATTGGGAGATAGGATGGAATGGGATTAGAAGATAGAATGGAATGGGATTAGAAGATAGAATGGAATGGGATTGAGCGATAGAATGGAATGGGATTGGGAGATAAAATGGAATGGGATTAGAAGATAGAATGGAATACAATATGGAGATGGAATAGAATGGAATTGGAATGGGAGAGAGGATGGAATGGGATTTGGGAGATAGGATGCAATGGGATTGGGAGATAGGATGCAATGGGATTGGGAGATAGGATGCAATGGGATTGGGAGATAGGATGGAATTTCACAAAAAAGATAAGATTCAACATTTGATTTTGCAAATTGGGATCGACTACTTACTGTCCAGCCTCCCCCGGCCACTGTCATATCACAGGAGACTTGAAATCCTGCCGGATAGTGAGTAGGGAAAATGGAATAGATTCCATTCTCCTTCTGTCCCTTCATGTAGATATCATGGCAGTCTCTGGGGCGAGGGCCTGCAGGGGGTTTCCAAAGGAGAAAGAGAGGGCTTAGTCAGCTCATTGATAATGACCATCAGAGCACTTGGAATGAAAAAGATTATTAAAGATTAGAAAAGTGGAGAGCTGAAAGAAAGACTTGCATTTCTATAGCGCCTTTCGCAACCTCAGGACGTCCCAAAGCGCTTCACAGCCAATGAAGTACTTTCTGAAGTGTAGTCACTGTTGTAATGTAGGAAACACGGCGGCCAATTTGCCTTGGAGTGGGACTTAAAGCCACAATCTCTGACTCAGAAGCAAGAGTGCCACCCACTGAGCCTTGGCTGAAGTTCATTAAAGAACTCAGCGTGGAATGAAAATGGTTAAGATTAAGAACTGATTGGTTGTAAATGGAGACAGATGGGAAGACAGGCACCAGACTTCAGAATTAAACACAGGTCCCCAGACATTCACTGCTTAGAATATTTTTGTGCAATTATCACCTTTAAATGGGACTGCAAGGCAGGCAGTGTCCTGCTCCTCACGAGTCCAACACCCACGCCACACTGCATGAACATGATGTGTCTTTAATGTAAGCAGAGAGACTCGATGCGGATTCAACATCCAGTCGGCCACCTAAGAACTGACAAAAATATTCCCAACCCACATCCATTCCTTTGTTACCCCCAGACTCGACTATTCCAACGCTGTCCTGGCCGGCCTCCCATCTTCCACCCTCCATGAACTCGAGCTCATTCAAAGCTCTGCTGCCCCCTGTGTCCTAACTCTCACCGAGTCCCGTTCACCCATCACCCCCTCTGCTCGCTGACCCACATTGGCTCCCGGTCCGGCAACGCCTCGAATTTAAAATTCTCATCCTTGTGTTCAAATCCCTCCAGGGCCTCTGCCCCTCCCTGTCTTTGGAACCTCCTCCAGCCCTCCAACCCTCTGAGATCTCTGCGTTCCGCCTAATCTGGCCTTTTGAACATCCCCGATTTTAATCGCTCCACCATTAGCGGCCGTGCCTTCAGCTGCCCTCAGCTCTAGAATTCCCTCCCTAAACCTCTCCGCCTCTCTACCTCTCTTTCCACTTTTAAGACGCTCCTTAAAACCTCCCTCTTTGACCAAGCTTTTAGTCACCTGTCCTAATATCTCCTTTCGTGGCTCGGTGTCAAACTTTGTTTGATAATCGCTCCTGTGAAGCACCTTGGGGCACTTTTACTATGTTAAAGGCGCTATATAAATACGAGTTGTTGTTGTTATTGCATATCTATGATTGGTAGAAATGGTCCCTTTGCAATCCTGTTAGTATGATGTCCAGTCAGAGCACTGACTGACTCTGGCCGACCGTCTCAGTTCTCCCGTATCAGTTAACCCCTCTCACTTCCCTCTCGTGTGTAAGTGCCGCTTGTCTTAAACCCACCTCATTTCATGATTCAGGCTGGAATTGGCAAGGCCCATAACTTTTATAGCTGTGGCTCAGTGGGTCGCACTCTCGCCTCTGCAAGTCCCCACTCCAGGAACTTGAGCACAAAAATCTAGGCTGACACTCCAGTGCAGTGCTGAGGGAGCGCTGCACTGTTGGAGGCGCCGTCTTTCGGATGAGACGTTAAACCGAGGCCCCGTCTGCTCTCTCCGGTGGACGTAACAGATCCCGTGGCAATATTTTGAAGAAGAGCAGGGGAGTTCTCCCCGGTGTCCTGGGCCAATATTTATCCCTCAATCAACATTACCAAAAAAAAACAGATTATCTGATCATTATCACACTGCTGTTTGTGGGAGCTTGCTGTGCGCAAATTGGCTGCCGCATTTCCTACATTACAACAGTGACAACACTTCAAAAGTACTTCATTGGCTGTAAAGCGCTTTGGGACATCCTGAAAGGTGCTGTAGAAATAATTTTTCTCTTTCTCTCTTTCTTTCTCTCACTCGTTTTCTCTCTCTTTCTCTCGTTCTTTCTCTCTCTTTTTGTCTCTCTTTCTCTCTCTCTTTCTCTCTCTCTCTTTCTCTCTCTCGCTTTCTTTCTCTCTTTCTCTCGTTCTCTCTCTCTTTCTCTTGTTCTTTCTCTCCCTTTCTCTCTCTCTTTCTCTCTCTCTTTCTCTCTTGCTTTCTTTCTCTTTCTCTCTCGTTCTTTCTCTCTCTCTCATTCTCTCTCTCTTTCTCTTGTTCTTTCTCTCTCTCTTTCTCCCTTTCTTTCTCTTTCTCTCTCGTTCTTTCTCTCTCTCTCGTTCTCTCTCATTCTCTTGTTCTTTCTCTCTCTCTTTTTCTCTCTCTTTCTCTCTCTCTATTTCTTTCTCTTTCTCTCTCGTTCTTTCGCTCTCTTTCTCTCTCTTTTTCTCTCTCTTTCTCTCTCTTTCTCTCTCTCTATTTCTTTCTCTTTCTCTCTCTCTCTCTCTCTCTCTCGATCAAGCATGGGAAAGGTTCGATCCTTCAGTCTCCTGCGTGCTGCGAGTGAAGTGGGAGCTGCACCAAAGCGGGGAGGAATGAAGGACGAGTGAGGCGGGTTGAAGGAGGTGATGGGACGAGCGAAGGCGAGGGTGCTGTCAGACTCACCGTTCAGGCAGTTCCTGGGCCGGGGTCTGGCTGGTCCCTTCACCAGGTCGGCCTTCACATGGGACTTCATGGCTCCCTGTCCTCTCTGAAGGGAGTCCAGTGCGTCGCTCACCGAGCCCACGACCTTAACCAAGTTAACCTGACTCTCCGAAAGCAGCTGTGGGGAAGAGAATTGGAATCCATCAACATCCTGGGGGTCACCATTGACCAGAAACTTAACTGGACCAGCCACATAAATACTGTGGCTACAAGAGCAGGTCAGAGGCTGGGTATTCTGCGGCGAGTGTCTCACCTCCTGACTCCCCGAAAGCCTTTCCACCATCTACAAGGCACGAGTCAGGAGTGTGATGGAATACTCTCCACTTGCCTGGATGAGTGCAGCTCCAACAACACTCAAGAAGCTCGACACCATCCAGGACAAAGCAGCCCACTTGATTGGCACCCCATCCACCACCTTAAACAGTCACTCCCACCACCACCGGCGTACCGTGGCTGCAGTGTGTACCATCTCCAAGATGCACTGCAGCAACTCGCCAAGTCTTCTTCAGCAGCACCTCCCAAACCCGCGACCTCTTCCACCTAGAAGGACAGGGCAGCAGGCGCATGGGAACACCACCACCTCCAAGTTCCCCTCCAAGTCACACACCATCCCTGACTTGGAAATATATCGGCTGTTCCTTCATCGTCACTGGGTCAAAATCCTGGAACTCCCTCCCTAACAGCACTGTGGGAGTACCTTCACCACACGGACTGCAGCGGTTCAAGAAGGCGGCTCAACACCACCTTCTCAAGGGCAATTAGGGATGGGCAATAAATGCTGGCCTTGCCAGCGACGCCCACATCCCATGAATGACTAAAAAAAATAACAGGAACGTGTAGGGGTTGCCAACTATGGTTGCGCCTATCATCACATGACCTTCTGACTCCAACCGCCCCGCCCCCACTCGCGCCGTCCCGCCTTCTGCCGTCAATCAGAAAGCAAAAGGACTCTTCATTACCCTTTCCCCCCAACCCCCCACCCCCCCCCCAACGCCATTTCTGATATTTTTATAACTAAGAACTTTTGCTGTACTGGATCTGACGGAAGTGACTTTACTCCAACTTATATCCCTTTTAGATTGGTGAGAATTTACAAGCATTGTTAGAAGGTTTGAGCAGCCTATTGCCATTAAAATGTCAAAGTGAATTTGAAATAAGCAGACAATTTTTTTTATGCCCCTTGATTTTACTCCCGGTTGCTCACAGCTGTGACCTGAAGATTAATCTTCAAATATTGGGGCAGGACACTGGGGAGAACGTCCCTGCTCTTCTTCGAAATAATGGCCGTGGGATCTTTTATGTCCACCTGAGAGAACAGTTTAGCATCTCATCTGAAAGGCGGCACCTCCGACAGTGCAGTGCTCCCTCAGTACTGTCCCCTCTGACAGTGTGGCGCTCCCTCAGTACTGCCCCTCCGACAGTGCAGCGGTCCCTCAGTACTGCCCCTCCGACAGTGCAGCGGTCCCTCAGTACTGCCCCTCCGACAGTGCGGCACTCCCTCAGTACTGCCCCTCCGACAGTGCAGCGGTCCCTCAGTACTGCCCCTCCGACAGTGCGGCGCTCCCTCAGTACTGCCCCTCCGACAGTGCGGCGCTCCCTCAGTACTGCCCTCCGACAGTGCGGCGCTCCCTCAGTACTGCCCCTCCGACAGTGCGGCGCTCCCTCAGTACTGCCCTCCGACAGTGCAGCGGTCCCTCAGTACTGCCCCTCCGACAGTGCGGCGCTCCCTCAGTACTGCCCCTCCGACAGTGCAGCGCTCCCTCAGCACTGCCCCTCCGACAGTGCGGCGCTCCCTCAGTACTGCCCCTCCGACAGTGCAGCACTCCCTCAGCACTGCCCCTCCGACAGTGCAGCGCTCCCTCAGTACTGCCCCTCCGACAGTGCGGCGCTCCCTCAGTACTGCCCCTCCGACAGTGCAGCTGTCCCTCAGTACAGCCCCTCCGACAGTGCAGCGGTCCCCCAGTACTGCCCCTCCGACAGTGCAGCGCTCCCTCAGTACCGCCCCTCCGACAGTGCAGCGGTCCCCCAGTACTGCCCCTCCGACAGTGCAGCTGTCCCTCAGTACTGCCCCTCCGACAGTGCAGCGGTCCCTCAGTACTGCCCCTCCGACAGTGCGGCGTTCCCTCAGTACTGCCCCCCCCTCAGTACTGCCCCTCCGACAGTGCGGTGCTCCCTCAGTACTGCCCCTCCGACAGTGCAGCGCTCCCTCAGTACTGCCCCTCCGACAGTGCAGCGCTCCCTCAGTGCTGCCCCTCTGACAGTGCGGCACTCCCTCAGTACTGCCCCTCCGACAGTGCAGCGCTCCCTCAGTACTGCCCCTCCGACAGTGCAGCGTTCCCTCAGTACTGCCCCTCCGACAGTGCGGCACTCCCTCAGTACTGCCCCTCCGACAGTGCAGCGCTCCCTCAGTACTGCCCCTCCGACAGTGCAGCGTTCCCTCAGTACTGCCCCTCCGACAGTGCGGCGCTCCCTCAGTACTGCCCCTCCGACAGTGCGGCACTCCCTCAGTACTGCCCCTCCGACAGTGCGGCACTCCCTCAGTACTGCCCCTCCGACAGTGCAGCGCTCCCTCAGTACTGCCCCTCCGACAGTGCAGCGTTCCCTCAGTACTGCCCCTCCGACAGTGCGGCGCTCCCTCAGTACTGCCCCTCCGACAGTGCAGCGTTCCCTCAGTACTGCCCCTCCGACAGTGCGGCGCTCCCTCAGTACTGCCCCTCCGACAGTGCGGCACTCCCTCAGTACTGCCCCTCCGACAGTGCGGCACTCCCTCAGTACTGCCCCTCCGACAGTGCGGCACTCCCTCAGTACTGCCCCTCCGACAGTGCAGCGCTCCCTCAGTACTGCCCCTCCGACAGTGCAGCGTTCCCTCAGTACTGCCCCTCCGACAGTGCAGCGTTCCCTCAGTACTGCCCCTCCGACAGTGCGGCGCTCCCTCAGTACTGCCCCTCCGACAGTGCGGCACTCCCTCAGTACTGCCCCTCCGACAGTGCGGCACTCCCTCAGTACTGCCCCTCCGACAGTGCAGCGCTCCCTCAGTACTGCCCCTCCGACAGTGCAGCGCTCCCTCAGTACTGCCCCTCCGACAGTGCAGCGCTCCCTCAGTACTGCCCCTCCGACAGTGCGGCGCTCCCTCAGTACTGCCCCTCCGACAGTGCAGCGCTCCCTCAGTACTGCCCCTCCGACAGTGCGGCGCTCTCTCAGTACTGCACTGGAGTGTCAGCCTAGATTTTTATGCTCAAGTCTCTGGAGTGGGACTTGAACCCACAACCTTCTGACTCAGAGGCGAGGGTGCTGCCCACTGAATCACAGTTGTCTTCAACGGGAGAGAATATCGGGCGAGTTGTAAAATGGGCCACTGATCCGATTGAAACCCTTGTGGCCCTTCGAGCCAACAGCCAACGTTCCTGTGCTGCAGCTGCTGGTGGACCCCAATTCCGTGCTCATTTGAAGCTCATTCTGCTCTGAAAGAGCCGCTTGTTACTGCTGTGAAAACCAGACCTTTTGTAAATACAGAAGGAGCCGTGGTGGAAAATCTCTCATCGAATCTCACAGCACAGGAGGGGGCCATTCGGCCCATCGTGCCTGTGCCTGCTCTTTGAAAGAGTTCTCCAATTAGTCCCACTCCCCCAGCTCTTTCCCCATTGCCCTTCACTTTTCCCCCCACAAGTATTTATCCAATTCCCTTTTGAAAGTTACGATTGAATCTGCTTCCACCGCCCTTTCAGGCAGCGCATTCCAGATCACAACAACTCGCTGCGTTAAATACAATTCTCCTCATCTCCCCCCCGGGTTCTTTTGCCAAGTATCTTAAATCTGTGTCCTCTGGTTACCGACTCTCCTGCCAGTTTCTCCTTATTTACTCTTTATGATTTTGAACGCCTCTATCAAATCACCTCTTAACCTTCTCTGCTCTAAGGAGAACAACCCCCAGCTTCTACTGGTCTCTCCACATTTCAATGAGAAAAGCGATTACAGGGATATCTCTGACTGTGAGGTCGCAGCTGCCAAGGAACCGAGAAAGTGGGTAGCAATGTCAGTGTGTTAAGGACTTAACTGCCTGACCTGACAGGCTTCAGGGTGAACTTAGCCTCTGAGTCCTCATTCCCACGAACGGTGTGCGGATTCCACCGCCTTACCTCAATTAACCGGCCTTGCTCGGACTGGAGTGAACTCAGTTCCTGGCTCAAGCCACCCTGGCCCAGTTTCAGTGCCTCGCAATCCTGCCTGAGCTGGGCCGTGCGGGCCGAGAGCCTGGACACCTGGTCCGCCACCGTGACCAGGAGCGCCCGGTCCTGCCCCTCGGACGCCTTTGTCTCCTCCCCCCGGCTGGAGACGGCGGCGAGGACCAACGACTGGAGGCCCTCCAGACGGGTCAGGTCGCCCTTGTGATCCGGGCAGTTGGGGTCGATGAAGATGCTGATCCTGGAGGTGTCGGCCTGGTCGATGGTGACCAGGGCCTGCGTCGTGTCCTGGTTGGCGCTGATGAGAGGCGGGGTCTCCGCAGCGTGGTGATAGTGGTTGAGGAAGAGGAGAGCGCCCGTTACCGCCACGGCCAGTAACACCGCCAGGAAGAGCAAGACCATACACAGCACATAGCCGCAGCTCAGCTTCTGCAACGAGGAGAGGATTCGATAAATTAGGCTCCTCAGATTTAAACAACAACAACTTGCATTTATATAGCACCTTTAACGTAGTAAAACGTCCCAGGGCGCTTCACAGGAGCGGTTATCAAACAACATTTGACACCGGGTAGCCACACAAGGAGATATTAGGACAGGTGAGGGAGGTTTTAAGGAGCGTCTTAAAGGAGGAGAGAGAGGTAGAGAGGTTTAGGGAGGGAATTCCAGAGCTTGGGGCCCAGGCAGCTGAAGGCACGGCCACCAATGGTGGAGCGATTAAAATCGGGGGATGTGCAAGAGAATTGGGGGAGTGCAGAGATCTTGGAGGGTTGTAGGGCTGGGGGAGATTATAGAGCTAGGGAGGGGGGAGGCCGTGGAGGGATTTGAAAACAAGGATGAGAATTTTAAAATCGAGGCGCTGCTTAACTGGGAGCCAATGTAGGTCAGCGAGCACAGGGAGTGATGGGTGAACGGGACTCGGTGCGAGTTAGGACACGGGGGGCAGCCGAGTTTTGGATGAGCTCAAGTTTATGGAGGGTGGAAGATGGGAGGCCGGCCAGGAGAGCGTTGGAAAAGCGTGGCCTTTTATAGAAGACAGGATCGTCATTGAGCCTGTGGAACATTAGCACAGGATGAGGCCATTCAGCCCCTCGAGCCTGTTCTGCCATTCATTTAGATCATGGCTGATCTGTATCTCAACTCCATTTACCCGCCTTGATTCCATAACCTTTAATACCCTTACCCAATTGACCTCCAGCCTCAACAGCTTTTTGGGGAGAGAGTTCCAGATTTCCACTACCCTTTGTGTGAAGAAGTGCTTCCTGACATCACCCCTGAACGGCCTGGCTCTAACTTTAAGGTTACGCCCCCTTGTGCTGGACTCCCCCCACAAGAGGAAATAGTTTCTCCCTATCTACCCGATCAACTCCTTTAATCATCTTTAATCTGTTTTAGTGATGTTGGTTGGGGGATAAATATTGGCCAGGACACCGGGGAGAACTCCCCTGCTCTTCTTCGAAATAGTGGCCATGGGATCTTTTACGTCCACCTGAGAGAGCAGACGGGGCCTCGGTTTAACGTCTCATCTGAAAGACGGCACCTCCGACAGTGCCGCACTCCCTCAGCACTGGCACTGGAGTGTCAGCCTGGATTTTTGTGCTCAAGTTTCTGGAGTGGGGACTCGAACCCACAACCTTCTGACTTAAAGGCGAGAGTGCGACCCACTGAGTCAGGAAACAACGTTTGAGGAAGAATGTAGAAGTAGGATGAGGAGAGGGCAGGGCAGGATATGAAGACAAACACGAGGATTTGGAAGTCAACACTGTGGGAGATAAGCTGCTGGTGGAGCTCGCTGAGGACAGGGGTGCAGGGACTTTGTGTGGGTTAGGATAAAATCTGCATGGGTTCGAGTCCATGTAAGGTGGGGGTGGAGAGGAAGGCCAAGGAATTAAGCCTCGAAGCCTTGAGTGTCAACCAATGGCTCAATGGGTAGCACCCTCGCCTCTTGAATCCAAAGGTTGTGGGTTCAAGTCCCACTCCAGAGACCTGAACACAAAATCTATGCCGACACTCCCAGTGGAATGCTGCACTGTCGGAGGTGCCGTCTTTCAGATGAGACATTAAACCGAGGCCCCGTCTGCTCTCTTAGGTGGACGTAGAAGATCCCATGGCACTATTTCGATGAAGAGCAGGGGAGGTGTCCTGGGGCCAATATTTATCCCTTGACTAACATAACAAAAACAGATTATCTGGTCATTATCACATTGCTGTTTGTGGGAGCTTGCTGTGCCAAAATTGGCTGCTGCGTTCCTACATTACAACAGTGACTACACTTCAAAAAGTACTTCATTGGCTGTAAAGCGTTTTGGGACGTCCGGTGGTCGTGAAAGGCGCTATAGAAATGCAAGTCTTTTGAAGTGATGGAGGTGAGGATGAGAAGCTCAAAGTCAACAATTAAGAGCCTGTTCTTAGAAAGCAAAGTCCCCGGTGGATTGAATGAGCTAATCTGATTCTACCATAAACGTCCCTTGTTGACTGAAGGCGCTTGAAAGTGCTTGATGCAAATTAAAATTTACTCAGCACCTAATGAGTCAGAATGCAAATATATTATAAATGAAGCAGTGAGAGGGTTTATGTCGTGGATTTGGTTCTGTTTTGATCTTGGTTTGCAGATGAATTTAATGAGACATGGACCCTTGGCGGAGTTTACAGAATCATTTCTAATGTCCCCGGTCGGTGCCTTGGTGCAAACATCAGCTCTTCAGATAAATGTTTCCTCACAACTGCTGCACATCACACGGAGCTACAAGAAAGAAAGACTTGCATTTCTATAGCGCCTTTCATGACCACCGGACATCCCAAAGCGCTTTACAGCCAATGAAGTACTTTTTTTTGAAGTGCAGTCACTGTTGTAATGTAGGAAACGCGGCAGCCAATTTGCGCACAGCAAGCTCCCACAAACAGCAATGTGTCAATGACCAGATAATCTGTTTTTTTTAGTGATGTTGGGTTGAGGGAATCAACATTGGCCCCAGGACACCTCCTCACCCAGAGCCAGGAGTGCTACCACTTGAGCCAAGGCTGACGCACGGAGAGAGCACAGCACGCCTTTGAGGGGAAGCTAGATAAGCGTGGGAGGGAGAAAGGAATCGAAGGATATGTCGATGGGGTGAGATAAAGAGGGGTGGGAGGAGGCTGGTGTGGAGCATCAACACTGGCATGGACAAGTTGGGCCGAATGGCCTGTTTCTGTGCTGTACGTTCTCTGTAATGGAAGACCACCTTTTATGTGTGGGGGGTGGCGGGGTGGGGGGGGGTGGGGGTGGGGCCCTGACAGAAAAGAGCAACGTGTTGAACAAAATGGCCGCTCCCCACACCGTTAGATCCCAATCGCTTCGAGCTTAGGGATCGCCAATGCTGATTGGACGTATTCCAGGAGGTTTCGTCACATGCCCAATCAAACAGCCTTTTTTTCTCATTTCCAATATTTCTATATAACTAATAAACAGAAGTACATCAAAGAACCTAAGAACATAATAATTAGGAGCAGGAGTCGGCCATATGGCCCCTCGAGCCTGCTCCGCCATTCAATAAGATCATGGCTGATCTTCGACCTTAACTCCACTTTCCCATACTATCCCCATATCCCCCGATTCCCTTAATATCCAAAAATCTAATCGATCTCTGTCATGAATATACTCAACGACTGAGCCTCCACAGCCCTCTGGGGTAGAGAATTCCAAAGATTCACCACCCTCTGAGTGAAGAAATTTCTCCTCATCTCAGTCCTGAATGGCCGACCCTTTATTCTGAGACTATGACCCCTGGTTCTAGACTCCCCAGCCAGGGGAAACATCCTCCCTGCATCTACCCTGTCAAGCCCTGTAAGAATTTTGTATGTTTCAATGAGATCACCTCTCATTCTTCTAAACTCTAGAGAATATAGGCCTCGTCTACTCAATCTCTCCTCATAGGACAACCCTCTCATCCCAGGAATATGAATTATTTTTAATGGCCCTGTGATTTATCTCCCGGGAGTTACTCTCAGCAGTGACCGGGAGATTAATCTTCAGTTCCTGGAGACTCCAGGCCAATCCTGGAGGGTTGGGAACCCCTGGTCGAGTTGCAGCATCTGCCTGACGCTGATTATCTGGCTTAAAATAAAACAAAAGTTCTATCCGGTGGTGCAGCAGTCATCTTTGTTTCTCCTTCGCTCCTGTGCGGAGCGTATTGCAATTAATATTTGGGAGTTGCGGCTGTCGCAAGATTAATTCCAGGCTGGTGTGACCCTGAAGTTCTGCTTCTGTGCTTGGGCTGGTTGGCTGGTGGAATGTCACATCCGGTTTTTTTTTCCTGACGTTGTTGTTAAGATCCCTGCTGAATTGCAAAGGTGGAAAACGTTATCGATTGATTTCACAAGCAGGGAGTAGGCAGGATTTGAAAACTGCAAGCGAGGCGAATATTTCCGGCTGTTAGATTAGATTCGTCGTTGCTACCTCGGGAGAGACGTGGGATGATCACGTGCGTTCCTGCTCCAGTATCAGCCGGACTGGACTGAAAACCACAGGGGGAGCAACAGAGAAAGGGGGAATCATGAGGAATAAAAGGGTTAAATTATGTGGCCGGTTGCATAGACTAGGCTTGCATTCCCTTGAGTACAGAAGATTAATGGGTGATCTAATTACGGTGTTTAAGATGATTAATGGATTTGGTAGGGTAGAGAGAGAGAAACTATTTCCTCTGGTGGGAGAGTCCAGAACAAGGGGGCATAATCTTAAAATTAGAGCCAGGCCATTCAGGGGTGATGTCAGGAAGCACTTCTTCACACAAAGGGCAGTGGAAATCTGGAACTCTCTCCCCCAAAAAGCTGTTAAGACTGGGGGTCAATCTGATCATTTCAAAACTGAGATTGATAGACCTTTGTTAGGCAAGGGTATTAAGGGTTATGGAACCAAGGCGGGTGGATGGAGTTAAGATACAGATCAGCCATGATCTAATTGAATGGCGGAACAGGCTCGAGGGGCTAAATGGCCTCCTCCTGTTCCTGTGTTCCTCTGAATAGTGTGAAATAGCACGGGAAATTGATGAATAGTGTGCGGTAGTTAGAATAGAATGGGCTGGTGTGGATGAGTGTAAATTAGTATCTCATAGTGTGGAATACTAAGGAGCAACAGGGAATAATGTGAAATAGCCGGGAATGCTATGGAATAGTGTGGGATAACATAGAGTGAAATAGTGGAGTGTAGTGTGGAATCACATGGAACCATGGGTATATTGAAGAAGAGTGTGAAATAGTGTAGAATGGCATGGAAATTGTGGAATAGCTTGAGATAGTATGGAATAGCGTAGAAGAGTGTGAAATGGTGTGAAATTGTGCAAATTGGTGTTGAATTGTGAGTATTAGTGTGAAATAGTGAGTATTAGTGTGAAATAGTGTGAAATAGTGAGTATTAGTGTGAAATAGGGTGAAATAGTGAGTATTAGTGTGAAATAGGGTGAAATAGTGAGTATTAGTGTGAAATAGTGTGAAATAGTGAGTATCAGTGTGAAATGGTGAGTATTAGTGTGAAATAGTGTGAAATGGTGAGTATTAGTGTGAAATAGTGTGAAATAGTGAGTATTAGTGTGAAATAGTGAGTATTAGTGTGAAATAGTGTAAAATAGTGAGAATTAGTGCAAAATAGTGTGAAATAGTGAGTATTCGTGTGAAATAGTGAATATTGGTGTGAAATAGTGTAAAATAGTGAGTATTAATGTGAAATAGTGTGAAATAGAGTATTAGTTGTGAAATAGTGCATAATGGTGTGAAATAGTAAGTATTAGTGTGAAATAGTGTGAAATAGTGAGTATTAGTGAGAAATAGTGTGAAATAGTGAGTATTAGTGTGAAATAGTGAATATTGGTGTGAAATAGTAAGTGTTAGTGTGAAATAGTGAGTGTTAGTGTGAAATAGTGAGTATTAGTGTGAAATAGTGAATATTGGTGTGAAATAGTGAGTGTTAGTTGTGAAATAGTGAGTATTAGTGTGAAATAGTGAATATTGATGTGAAATCATGTGAAATAGTAAATATTAGTGTGAAATAGTGAGTATTAGTGTGAAATAGTGAGTATTAGTGTGAAATAAATTGAAATAGTGAGTATTAGTGTGAAATGGTGAATATTGGTGTGAAATAGTGAGTATTAGTGTGAAATAGTGTGAAATAGTGAGTATTAGTGTGAAATAGTGAATATTGGTGTGACAGTGAATATTGGTGTGAAATAGTGAGTATCAGTGTGAAATAGTAAGTATTAGAGTGTAATAGTGAATATTGGTGTGAAATAGTGTGAAATAGTGAGTATGAGTGTGAAATAGTGAGTATTAGTGTGAAATAGTGTGAAATAGTGAGTATTAGTGTGAAATAGTGAATATTGGTGTGAAATAGTGTGAAATAGTGAGTATGAGTGTGAAATAGTGAGTATTAGTGTGAAATAGTGTGAAATAGTGAGTATTAGTGTGAAATAGTGAATATTGGTGTGAAATAGTGAGTGTTAGTGTGAAATAGTGAGTATTAGTGTGAAATAGTGAATATTGGTGTGAAATAGTGAGTGTTAGTTGTGAAATAGTGAGTATTAGTGTGAAATAGTGAATATTGGTGTGAAATCATGTGAAATAGTAAATATTAGTGTGAAATAGTGAGTATTAGTGTGAAATAGTGAGTATTAGTGTGAAATAAATTGAAATAGTGAGTATTAGTGTGAAATGGTGAATATTGGTGTGAAATAGTGAGTATTAGTGTGAAATAGTGTGAAATAGTGAGTATTAGTGTGAAATAGTGAATATTGGTGTGACAGTGAATATTGGTGTGAAATAGTGAGTATCAGTGTGAAATAGTAAGTATTAGAGTGTAATAGTGAATATTGGTGTGAAATAGTGTGAAATAGTGAGTATGAGTGTGAAATAGTGAGTATTAGTGTGAAATAGTGTGAAATAGTGAGTATTAGTGTGAAATAGTGAATATTGGTGTGAAATAGTAAGTATTCGTGTGAAATAGTGTGAAATAGTGAGTATTAGTGTGAAATAGTGAGTATTCGTGTGAAATAGTGAGTAATAGTTGTGAAATAGTGAGTATTAGTGTGAAATAGTGAATATTGGTGTGAAATAGTGTGAAATAGTGAATATTGGTGTGACATAGTGAATATTGGTGTGAAATAGTGAGCATTAATGTGAAATAGTAAGTATCAGAGTGTAATAGTGAACATTGGTGTGAAATAGTGTGAAATACTGAGTATGAGTGTGAAATAGTGTTATAAAGACAATCTCTACCTTAAACAATCAGGCAGATAAAAGTAAACAGTAGAAATCAGTGGTGCCACAATAAATAATAAAATCTGGAAATATATACTTTAACATATATAATAAAAAATACAGATACTTGAAAAGGAGAAATTTGCAGGGCTCTGGGGAAAGAGCAGGGGGGAGTGGGACTAATTGGAGAGCTCTGTCAAAGAGCCGGCACAGGCACGATGGGCCGAATGGCCTCCTCCTGTGCTGTAC
This sequence comes from Squalus acanthias, assembly GCA_030390025.1. Taxonomy (NCBI): domain Eukaryota; kingdom Metazoa; phylum Chordata; class Chondrichthyes; order Squaliformes; family Squalidae; genus Squalus; species Squalus acanthias. The sequence continues at coordinate 425,331 of JASTWF010000362.1, read as the reverse complement.
GATGCTACAATACACGGGATGTTGGTGAGTACCTGAAAGAGAAACAGCGGCTCGAGTCATTCTTCGTTAGTCTCCACCCCTAACGCTAACCTTCCTTTTCCTCTTTCAGATGCTGTGTATTTCCAGCAGTTTCTGGTTTTTATCTCTAGCCTGTGTCTTTTCAATGTAATCTTCGCTCTGCCTCTGGCGCAACCGAGACTTTTATTCACCTGCGAGTTTGGTCAGATCGTTAATAAAGAAGCCTCGCAGACCGTGACAAAGCACATCACCCATTCAGCTCACTCCCCGTTCCCAGGTTACATACAGTATTTAAAACTGCGGGATATAGTGTCTGAGTAAAGCAGAGATAATATCAGCCTTGCACAAGTGGACAAATGCAATGCCACCTAGACGGGAGATGTAGCAACAAGGAACGCAGTACCCCTTCAATCTTCCCTGTGCAACAGGAATCCGATATAATCCAGTCACTGCTCTCACTCTAAAGCGATGTATGATAAAGCAGAGAAGCTCAGAGCAAAGGGCAATTTCTCAGTATGTACAAGCCACCATCACAGTTTCTTTCTCTCACGCAATCTGCTCAATGCTAATTTTGTCCCCTTTCAATAACACCAGTTACCGCAATTGCTTTTGGTCTCAGACTATAGTTCAGCTGTGCCTTGTTGCGAAATCGTTACTGTTTTCTCCATGTGTCCCCACAAAACAATAACTGAATTATAAAATGCGATGAGGGGTTCGAAGGATTATTTTAATCTTTGCTGTGTAGAAGAATTAACGCCGGTGCTTTCTTACTTTCCTCTGACTTTCTCGTCAGTGGCAGTAAGAAGGTTGTGGGGTTCAAGCCCCAACTCCAGGGACTTGAGCACAAAATCTAGGCTGACACTCCCAGTGCAGTACTGAGGGAGCGCCGCACTGTCGGAGGGGCAGTACTGAGGGAGCGCCGCACTGTCGGAGGGGCAGTACTGAGGGAGCGCCGCACTGTCGGAGGGGCAGTACTGAGGGAGCGCCGCACTGTCGGAGGGGCAGTACTGAGGGAGTGCCGAACTGTCGGAGGGGCAGTACTGAGGGAGCGCTGCACTGTCAGAGGGGCAGTACTGAGGGAGCGCCGCACTGTCGGAGGGGCAGTACTGAGGGAGTGCCGCACTGTCGGAGGGGCAGTACTGAGGGAGCGCCGCACTGTCGGAGGGGCAGTACTGAGGGAGTGCCGCACTGTCGGAGGGGCAGTACTGAGGGAGCGCCGCACTGTCGGAGGGGCAGTACTGAGGGAGCGCTGCACTGTCAGAGGGGCAGTACTGAGGGAGCGCCGCACTGTTGGAGGGGCAGTACTGAGGGAGCGCCGCACTGTCGGAGGGGCAGTACTGAGGGAGCGCCGCACTGTCGGAGGGGCAGTACTGAGGGAGCGCTGCACTGTCGGAGGGGCAGTACTGAGGGAGCGCCGCACTGTCAGAGGGGCAGTACTGAGGGAGCGCCGCACTGTTGGAGGGGCAGTACTGAGGGAGCGCTGCACTGTCGGAGGGGCAGTACTGAGGGAGCGCTGCACTGTCGGAGGGGCAGTACTGAGGGAGTGCCGCACTGTTGGAGGGGCAGTACTGGGGGAGCGCTGCACTGTCAGAGGGGCAGTACTGAGGGAGTGCCGCACTGTTGGAGGGGCAGTACTGAGGGAGTGCTCCACTGTCGGAGTGGCAGTACTGAGGGAGCGCTGCAATGTCGGAGGGGCAGTACTGAGGGAGCGCCGCACTGTCGGAGGGGCAGTACTGAGGGAGCGCTGCACTGTTGGAGATGCCGTCTTTCAGATGAAACATTAAACCGAGGCCCCGTCTGCTCTCTCAGGTGGATCTAAAAGATCCCATGGCACTATTTCAAAGAAGAACAGGGGAGTTCTCCCCAGGTGTCCTGGCCAATATTTATCCCTCAATCAACATAACAAAATTAAACAGATTATCTGGTCATTATCACATTGCTGTTTGTGGGAGCTTGCTGTGCGCAAAATGGTTGCCGCGTTTCCCACATTACAACAGTGACTACACTTCAAAAAATACTTCATTGGCTGTAAAGCGTTTTAGGGACATCCGGTGCTATATAAATGCAAATCTGTCTGTCTTTTTTTGTAAAAGAAAAGAAATGCTTCTGTTACCTGGACTTTCTGCTTTGGGCTGTCTTGCTGACCCCCATCCATACTCTTCCACCTGTCGTTCACCATACCCGGAATCAGCAGGGACTGCGCTTACTTCTCCAAGAGGCTCCCGTCCTTTATCATTCCAGGCTCACCACAGCTTTTCTGCTCTGAAGAAAGGGAGAGAGAGGTAGCGAGAGAGAGAGAGAGAGATAGAACGATGGAGGGATAGGGAGAGAGAGGTAGAGAGAGAGATAGATAGATAGAATGAGAGAGGGATAGGGAGAGAGAGGGGGACAGAAAGATAGACAGAAAAATAGAGATAGGGAGAGAGGGGATAAAGAGATAGATAGAGAGATGGTTAGAGAGAGAGATAGATAGACAAACTGATAAAGAGGGATATAGAGAGATAGACAGAGAGAGAGAGAGATAGAGAGAGAGATAGATAGACAGGGAAATAGAGTTATGGAGAGAGAGCGGGGGGATAGAGAGATAGATAGAGATAGAGAGATATAGTTAAAGAGAGAGATAGATAGACAGACAGAGAGAGATAAAGGAAGGTATTTAGAGAGAGATAGATAGACAGACAGAGAGAGATAAAGGGAGGTATTTAGAGAGAGATAGATAGACAGAGAGGGAGATAGAGAGAGAGAGAGATAGAGATAGAGAGAGATAGAGAGAGAATGGTTTTAACGCACTCAGAGTGAGCAGCCTTCTTGTTGTTCAGGGTAAATAAATACATAGTTGAAGAGGGTGTTTCGCTCGTGAGGGCATGTTCTAGAGGTGAGAAAGCAACTTAAAATGTCCACTTTCCTGCTTTCCGAAGCAGTTAGATGTGTTGGAAGGTTTGGGAGTCCTGATCGCAGCCTCACAGCATTCTGCACAATCCTCGTCGTCCTCTCACCGGCTCATTTGATCAGCAGGTATTAAAAAAGATTGGATGTGCGAGGGGAGGGGGTGGTGGTGGGGGGGTGAGCTGAAACACAGTGCGATCAGCAAGGCTCCCTGTCGAGAGACACAGCCTCCTGGGAGGATGGGGGGGTGGGGGGGCGGCGGGGGGGAGACCTCAGTCACATCAGCTCCTGTCACCAAACCCCTTCTAGCTTCATGTCGGCAGGGCTCTGACCGCTGCTCCCGTGCTCGCCTGCCACCGAAGCTCAACAGTCTGGCTAGAAACAGGTCATCGGATAATATAAGAGGAGAGGAAAAGCTGAAGGAATACAAACCAGGCGAGCTCTCCGTTTGTGTCTTATGTGAGCTGACAGCAAGTCCCTCTGGTGCAGTCGAGTGTGCAGAGGAGCAGAGCTTTATTTGCTTGTTAACGTATTGCTTGTTGGGAATATTTAACCAGGGTAAACTCCCCGAGCTTTGAAAAACCTGCCACGGCTGAAGCAGTGTGGCAGAGACAGAACACGTCTGGTACACAGACACACCTCCCAGCAAAGATTCATGGTGCGGGCAGACTCAAAGAATCACGACGCTGGGTTAAATAGATAAATCAAGCTGTTCGATATCACACACCAGGCTGGAATTATTTCATTCACCGCATGCCTTCGTTTTATTTAAATTATTCATTCTCGGGATGTGGGCGTCGCTGGCATTTATTGCCCACACCTCGTTGCCCGGAGAAGGTGGCGGTGGTGGGCGGCGCTTTTGTACCAGGTTTGATACCACAGCGTGGCTCGCTGGGCCATTTCAGAGGGGCAGTTCAGAGTCAGCCACGCTGGTATGGGACTGCAGTCACATATAGCCCCAGACCGGGGTACGGGCAGCAGATTTCCTTCCTTAAAGAAAGAGACTTGCATTTCTATAGCGCCTTTCACGACCACCGGACATCCCAAAGCGCTTTGCAGCCAATGAAGTGCAGTCACTGTTGTAATGTAGGAAACGTGGCAACCAATTTACGCACAGCAAGCTCCCACAAACAGCAATGTGATAATGACCAGATCATCTGTTTAATGCTGTTGGTTGAAGGATAAATATTGGCCCCAGGACACCGGGGAGAACTCCCCTGCTCTTCTTCCAAATTAGTGCCGTGGGATCTTTTACGTCCACCTGAGAGAGCAGACGGGGCCTCGGTTTAACGTCTCATCCGAAAGACGGCACCTCCGACAGTGCTGCACTCCCTCAGCACTGACACTGGGAGTGTCAGCCTAGATTTATGTGCTCAAGTCCCTGGAGTGGGACTTGAACCCACAACCTTCTGATGTCAGAAGTGAGGGTGGCGCCCACTGAGCCACGGCTGACACTTTACTGATCCGCGTTTGTGTAAACGGTATAATGCGTTCTTTAAAATCGTGGACAGATTTGAAAACAAGGATGAGAATTTTAACATCGAGGCGTTGCTGAACCGGGAGCCAATGTAGATCAGTGAGCACAGGGGGTGATGGGTGAACGGGTCTCGGTGCGAGTTAGGGCACGGGGGGCAGCAGAGTTTGCGATGAGCTGAAGTTTACGGAGGGTGGGGGATGGGAGGCCGGCCAGGTTTCAGGCGCAGATATGTGGCTTTCTGGTGAAATTCGGGTGGACAGAGGTGAAAACTATTTTTCTATCCGGTTAAGCAGCGCCTCGATTTCAAAATTCTCATCCTTATTTTCAAATCCCTCCATGGCCTCGCCCCTCCCTATCTCTGTAACCTTCCCCAGCCCCACAACCCCCCCCCCCCCCCCCGAGATATCTGCGCTCCTCTAATTCTTCCCTCTTGAAGATCCCTGATTATAATCGTTCAACCATTGGTGGCCGTGCCTTCTGTTGCCTAGGCCCTAAGCTCTGGAATTCCCTGCCTAAACCTCTCCGCCTCGAATTTCTAAATTTGCCGATGGCACCAAACTTGGGGGTGTGGCAAACAGTCATGATGATACCAATCGACTGCAACAGGACATAGAAAGGCTAGCGGAATGGGCAGACAAGTGGCAGATGGAATTTAATACAGAGCAGTGTGAGGTGGTGCATTTTGGCAGAAGGAACAGGGAGAGGCAATATACACTTAATGGCACAGTTTTAAAGAGTGTGCAGGGACAGAGGGACCTGGGAGTTAATGTGCGTAGGTCCCTGAAGGTAGCAGGACATATTGAGAGAGTGGTTAGCAAAGCATATGGGATCTTGGGTTTCATAAATAGAGGTATTGAGTACAAAAGTAGAGAAGTTATGCTGAACCTTTATAAAGCGCTGGTTAGGCCACAACTGGAGTATTGCATCCAGTTCTGGTCACCACACTTTAGGAAGGATGTGAAGGCCCTTGAGAGGGTGCAGAGGAGATTTACCAGAATGGTTCCGGGGATGGGGGATCTTACCTACAAGGACAGGTTGGAGAAGCTGGATTTGTTTTCATTAGAGCAAAGGAGGTTGAGGGGTGATTTGATAGAGGTGTACAAGATTATGATGGGTTTGGATACATAGAAACATAGAAGATAGGAGCAGGAGTAGGCCATTTGGCCCCTCTAGCCTGCTCCGCCATTCAATGAGATCATGGCTGATCATCCAAATTCAGAACCCTGTCCCTGCTTCCTCCCCATATCCCTTGATCCCTTTTGCCTTAAGAAATATATCCAACTCCTTCTTGAATATATTTAATGAATTGGCCTCTACTGCCTTCTGTGGTAGAGAATTCCACAGGTTCACCACCCTCTGGGTGAAGAAATTCCTCCTCATTTCTGTCCTAAATGGCTTACCCCTTATCCTTAGACTGTGACCCCTGGTTCTGGACTCCCCGACCATCGGGAACATCCTTCCTGCATCTAGTCTGTCCAGTCCTGTCAGAATTTTATAAGTTTCAATGAGATCCCCTCTCATTCTTCTAAACTCCAGCAAGTATAAGCCCAATCGACCCAATCTCTCCTCATACGTCATTCCTGCCATTCCAGGTATCAGCCTGGTGAATCTTCGCTGAACTCCTTCCATGGCAAGAACCTCCTTCCTCAGATAAGGATAGGCTAGACGGGGAAAGGCTGTTCCCACTAGTTGATGGTACAAGGACTAGGGAACACAGATTTAAGGTTTTGGGCAAGAGATACAAGGGGGATGTGAGGAAAAACCTTTTTACGCAGCGAGTGGTGAGGACCTGGAACTCGCTGCCGACGGAAGTGGTGGATGCGGAGACACTCAATGTTTTCAAGGGGAGACTGGATAGGCACTTGAGGGAAATAAACTTGCAGGGCTACGGTGATAGATTAGGGGAATGGGACTGACTGGATTGCTGTACAGAGAGCCAGCATGGACTCGATGGGCCGAATGGCCTCCTTCTGTGCCGTTATGACTCTATGACCTCTCTTTCCTCCTTTAAGACGCTCCTTAAAACCTACCTCACCTGCCCTAATTTCTCCTTATGTGGCTCGGTGTCAAATTTTTTGTCTTATAACACTCCTGTGAAGCGCCTTGGAACGTTTTATCTGTTGCAAATACGTCTTGTCACGATCATACGTTTACAGCACATTAAGTGGGTAATATTTGATGTCATTGCCTAGTAAAAGGTAAGGACCCCAAATTGTAACTTGCCACGGGGACCTCGCAAGGCAAGTGCTCACCACTGGTTTTCAGCCTCCACCCCGATTCCTTTCTCCACCCTACATATCCTTCTCTTCCTTTTTCCCTCATGGGTTTATCTAACCTCCCCTTAAATCCATCTATACTATTCGCCTCAACCACTCCCTGTGGTAGCAAGTTCCACATTCTCACCACTCTCTGGGTAAAGAAGTTTCTCCTGAATTCCCGATTGGATTTATTAGTGACTGTCTTATATTGATGGCCCCGAGTTCTGGTCTCGCCCACTAACAGCTCTTTGAGCCTGGTTTAGGGGTCAACCCCCTCAATGAGGAAACAGCACTAAAAACAATCTTTCGCAAACCTGCAGGCCCATGAAATACATCAGGTCAAACCAACTACAACAACAACTTGCATTTATATAGCGCTTTTAACGGAGTAAAACGTCCCAAGGCGCTTCACAGGAGCGATTATCAAACAAAAAATTGACACCGAGCCACATAAGGAGATATTAGGACAGGTGACCAAAAGCTCGGTCAAAGAGGTCGGTTTTAAGGAGCGTCTTAAAAGAGGAGAGAGAGGCGGGGAGGTTTAGGGAGGGAATTCCAGAGCTCAGGGCCCAGGCAGCTGAAGGCACGGCCGCCAATGGGGGAGCGATTATAATCGGGAATGCACAAGAGGCCAGAATTAGAGGAGCGCAGAGATCTCGGGGGATTGTGGGGCTGGAGGAGCTTACAGAGATAGAGAGGGCCGAGGCCATGGAGGGATTTGAAAACAAGGATGAGGATTTTTAAATCTAAATGCCTCCCAGCTCCAACCCTTGCAGGGAGAACAAGAGAAAACAGGGTTAGGTTTTTCTCTGGTGTCAGACACGGACGGGAAAAAATTGGGCATTGTCCCGTCCCTTGGGACTCGGCACAATTCCTGGCCTGGAATGATCTCCTGGATCAGTTCTGCCGGATGCCGGATACGCTCACCCAAACAGGGAGGGGTGGGCGGGGCCGGGGGCATAACCAAATAGGGAGGTGTGACGCAGTGTTTACATCCGTCACATTTTCTGTCATTACCTCCATAGCAACACTGAGGAGCGTACCCAGCCTTTCCGCCATCGTTACCACGCCAACGCCCCTCTGCGGAAGCCCAGGAACTCCCAGGACGACCCCCCTGGGAGAGGAAAATCGGGGCAAGGTTACGGGGGTCAACCAAGTAAACTGAAATAAATGATCCTTTCATCGAATTACATAGAAAATACAGCACAGAAACGGGCCATTCGGCCCCAACTGGTCCGTGCCGGTGTTTATGCTCCACACCAGCCTCCTCCCACCCCTCTTCATCTCACCCCATCAGTGTAACCTTCTATTCCTTCCTCCCTCATGTGTTCATATGGCTTCCCCTGAAATGCGATTGTGCGGTTGTTATTTTTTGTGCAAGAACTGTGAGTGAGAGGATTCTGTGCAGCGAACATTCTGTGGGAAATAGTCAGAATGCTCTCAGAATCCTGGACACATTCTCAGAGGAACGATTTACAGATTTAATTCTGAGGACGGGGAAGTATTGACTAATGTCAGAATTATACATATAAATATAGAGATGAAAGTCAAATATTCATTTGGCTGTCAGATTTATTATACCTGCAGGGCTCGTGGTGTGTAGAGTCCTCGGACTCTGCATAAAATCTTAAAATGGAAAGGCAGCGTCTGTGGCTTCTCACTGGCAGAGAAAGGACCAGTAACAATGTTTTCAGGCCAGCTGTAGATTTATCAGTCACTCTGTTCCTGAACCTACAATGGTAGAATGTATTTGAATACATCCTGCCAACATTGCCTCTTATTTTGTTTGTGGTGTGCGGTCCCTGTAAGTGGCTGCGCGGCTCCTTCAAAATTTTCGCGTCTGCGCGGTTTCTCCCGTATCAAAGCCGGTGAGCGGCCTGAGTGGGACCTCCGTAACGCTGCACGGCCGCGAGGCTTAGTGTCAGCCGTGGCTCAGTGGGTCACACTCTCGCTTCTGAGTCAGAAGGTTGTGGGTTCGAGTCCCACTCCAGAGACTTAAGCACATAAATTTATGCTGACTCTCCCAGTGCAGTACTGAGGGAGTGCTGCATTGTCGGAGGTGCCGTCTTTCGGATGAGACGTTAAACCGAGGCCCCGTCTGCTCTCTCAAGTGGATGTAAAAGATCCCGCGGCACTATTTGGAAGAAGAGTAGGGGAGTTCTCCCCGGTGTCCTGGCCAATATTTATCCCTCAACCAACATAACAAATTATCTGATCATTATCACATTGCTGTTTGTGGGAGCTTGCTGTGCGCAAATTGGCTGCCGTGTTTCCCACATTACAACAGTGACTACACTTCAAAAGTACTTCATTGGCTGGAAAGCGCTTTGAGACGTCCGGTGGTTGTGAAAGGCGCTAGAGAAATGCAAGTCTTTCTTCTTAGTGGGAACGTTGTACCCTGCCACCTTGTGTCTATCTGCACTACCTCCCTCAAATCCCCGTCACCCCTCCCAACATCTCCTTCAGTGTCTGGTCACGTTTCTGGGCAGCGTCTATTGGGCGGTTTTCTGCATTAAAGGCGCTATATAAATGCAGACAGGAGGGAACGTGGAATAGAGAAACAGAGGAGAAAGGGTGGGAAGAGGCTTGGGAGGAGCATAAGCACCAGCCTGAACGGCCTATTTCGCTTCTGTGTAATTGCAAGAGGCACGAGCACACAATCTTTTACCTCCACCCGAGAGGACAGACGGGGCTCCTCTGAAAGACGGCACCTCCGACAGTGCAGCATTCTCTCAGCACTGCACTGGGAGCGTCAGCCTGGATTACATGCTCGAGTTGCTACAAGGTGGGGATTGAACCCACAACCTTCACAAATCAGAAACGGGCATGTTACGCAGTGAGCCACGGCCGACATGCTGTAGAAAGCCCTGTATCCTCAGGCACAGCATGAGCATTGCCACAGCTGGTTCACTCCTCTCTTATGTCGGACGTGAATTTTGTTTTTAATAAAGTTGGTTTCTGCAACGTGATTAAGGTGGTGTTCAATTGACCCCAGTGATGGAGTATAATTTGTGAATGTGGATCAGGTTTGTATTGCTTTGAAGCTAATTACAATTCCGATCAGTGCAGGTTTTGTTATAACTCTGGTCCCAGACCAATTTAAACATTTCTCAAAGCGAAAACATGGTGTGAAGAACATTCAACGGCATAAAATATTTACTGAGCATCTGCCATCACTTGACATTGTACCTGGCTGGTAATTAGCTGTGACTTTGAGACGTGTTAGTGGGGCGGACAGGTGAAGGTGTTGGATCATGCTGTGCGGTGAAAGGACCACACCTGCGCTAACGCAGCAACCGCCGCTCTAAGGGCCGCGGGCTGGCGACATAACGCTCCGCGACGTGGAGATGTTTCGCCTCCACCTGGGGAGAAAATCAGCGGAAGCTGTTCAAATGCTTGTGCTGCATTTCTGAAACAGAAATATTCCATTGTGAGGTGAAGAAACCCCGACAGAACACAATGGCCAATGCTGCCGGGTCATCGGTCTTTCCGCAATACTCATCACTCTACAAAACGTCACGCTCCATCGGTCACACTCCCCCAACCTCCAACCAATGACCCTATAACAGATTATCTGGTCATTGATCCCATTGCTGTTTGTGGGAGCTTGCTGTGCGCAATTTGGCTGGCGCGTTTCCCACATTGCAACAGTGGTCAGCCTGCAAAAGTTGGGGGCTATTGGCTGTAAAGCTCTTTGGGATGTTTTGAGGTCATGAAAGGCGCTATATAAATGCAAGTTCCTTCTTCCTTCCTATCTTTCTCTCTTTCGCCACCAGAAGTAGCCGAGCGGATGCCTTAAAGAGCCAGGCCCGGTTAGCAGCTAAGCATTGCCTCTGTACGCTAGCCTCCCTGAGCACTGCCACGGGAGGTCAGTTGATATCTATCAAAGCTTTGAGACCTGTCCATCAGATTCTAGCGGGTAGACTTTCTTACAAACACATCTGATGAAGGCCCATGAACATTGTAACCAGGGACATACCGGGTTAAAGAGAGCTGCACCTTAGCGGCAGTATAATACACTGTGGGTGGAGTGTTGCATTTCTCAAAGAACTGACCGACTGTGAGCAACACGATGGGAGAGCCGCTAGTGTATATAAGTGCTGATGGAAGCTTGAGGTCAGCTGTGGCTCAGTGAGTAGCACACTCGCCCTACTGAGTCAACAGGTTGTGGGTTCAAGTCCCATTCCAGAGACTTGATGCACAAAATCTAGGTTAACGCTCCCAGTGCAGCACTGAGGGAGTGCTGCGTTGTCGGAGGTGCCGTCTTTCGGTTGAGATGTTAAACGGACGTCTGCTCTCTTAGGTGGACGTAAAAGATCCCATGTGCAACATTTCGAAGAAAAGCAGAGGCGTTATCACTAAATCTGGTCGTTATCACATTGCTGTTTGTGGGAGCTTGCTGTGTGCAAATTTTTTTTTTCATTCTTGGGATGTAGACATTGCCGGCAAGGCCAGCATTTATTGCCCATCCCTGATTGCCCTTGAGAAGGTGGTGGTGAGCTGCTTTCTTGAATACAACTGAATGGCTTGCTAGGCCATTTCAGAGGGAAGTTAAGAGTCAACCACGTTGCTGTAGGTCTGGAGTCACATATAGGCCAGACCAGGTAAAGACGGCAGATTTCCTTCCCTAAAGGACATTAGAGGCATAGGGGGAAAAATTCGGTTGATTTGCGCCTCCCATTAGCGCCTTAAGAGGGCGCTAATGGAGCGCAAAGCAACTAGCGCCTGGGCGCGGCGCTGCTAACGCCTCCCGCGAAATTCAGCGGGAGGTTAGCGGCAGCGGTAAATGTTAGCGCCCCGCGGCACTGCACCTCCGCCGATGACGTCATCACTGTGCGCAGAGCCCCACTCGCGCCCCAGCTGCGATCTTCGGTACTGCCCCCTGACTTACCGCCGGACGCTATGTCCGACAGGGTGAAGGGGGTCTACCTGCGGCTGGGGCGGCGCAAATTAAAGGAAGGTGCCGGGCAGCCATTTTTGTTGCTGGCCGCCTGCCAGCACCTGCCCCCGTTGCTGTTCCCGGCCCCCTGACCCGCCCCCCCGCGGAGTGCCGGCTGCGCTCCGTGAGCCCGGCACTTCTCTTGAGTGCCGGGCTCTTTTGCCGGCACTCCCGATCCCTGGTGGCCCAGCTGGGCCCCGGGTCGCGCTGCGTTAGGCCCCTCCCCTTTAATAAGGGGAGGAAGGCCTGCAGTACCGCGGCGCGGCGTGCCGCAGAGCGTGGCGCTGCTGCACGTAGCGCCGTGATATTCACTCGCAGCGTCCCAAGAGGGAGACGGGGTGTTTCCAGTAGCGCCCCTCCTCCCTCTTGGTGCGCTACCAGTGAATTCTGGGCGCGGGGGTGCTAACTTTTTCGGGGCGCTAAAAGTAGCACCTTGGCAAAGTTAGCGCCCCAATTTTGCCCCCACAGAGTCATAACGGCACAGAAGGAAGCCATGTGGCCCATCGAGTCCGTGCCAGGTTCCCATCAGTGAGCCAGATGGGTTTTTACGACAATCCGGTAGTTTCATGGTCACCATTACTGATACTAGCTTTTTATTTTATTCCAGATTTATTTAATTAACTGAATTTAAATTCCCCAGCTGCTATGTCTCTGGATCATTAATGTCCAAGCCTTTGAATTACTAGTCCAGTAACATAACCGCCATGCTACCGTACCAGTGGTTGGCCCGTTTCCCACTTTACAACAGTGACCACACTTCAAAAAGTACTTCATTGGCCTGTAAAGCCCTTTGGGCCGTCCCGAGGCGCTATAGAAATGCAAGTCTTTCTATTTCTGTAACTATATCTACTCAACTGTAATTTAGAGAGAAACACCCGTCAATAAATAAATCAGATTATTTAACATGTTCCGAAGGCAGAATGAACTCTCCACGGAGCAGAACATTGACGAGTTCTGCATGAAGCCAGCAAACTCTTCAAGCGCTTTCACAGATTGATGGTCACACGTCTAATCCTTAATTCTCGATCGTAGTCCAATTAAATGCCAGGTGCGCAGTTGGGTTTTGGAGCTTCTTAGTCCAATAATCAACTTAACTCGTCTTAATCCTCACTCCCTCGCACGTGCTGTGCATTCCCAGCTTATTCCTGTCCTGTCCTGTCCAGTTAGCTGGCCGGCACGGCGCGGTGCAGGATTCAGGAGAGCGAGATATTTACTCCAGCGCTAATTCCCCGGGACAGCCCCACGAGTCCGTTCAGTTTTATTACCATCGCACTGCCGTTTAGTAACGTTAGTGCCCTGGCTCGTTCTCAGTAAGGCTGGGCAGCAAGCCTTTAGCTCTCATTTTCAAACCCTCCCATTCGCAGCAAGGAAGCTTTTATTCGGGCACCTCACCGTGCGGCAGGTCAGGACCGTAACTGTTCTGCTGCAGCCTCCTGAGTCTGATGTTGCTGTCGGAAACGGCTCCTGGCCAATAAGGTTCTGGAATTCCCTCCCTAAGCTGTTGCTGAACTTGCCGCATTACATGAAAGATGAGGTGACCTCGAAGCAGGAAGATCAGAGGCGGGCTCCCCAGATTCTGGGTCTAGGCGGCCGAATACCGCGGCTCGTACCCGTGACGATTTTCAGCAAGATTTCCGGCAAAGCCTCGATTTTGAAATTCGCATCCTCGTGTTCAAATCCCTCCATGGCCCTCGCCCCCCTCCCGATCTCTGTAACCTCCCCCAGCCCCTACAACCCCCTGAGATCTCTGCGCTCCTCCAATTCTGGCCTCTTGAGCATCCCCGATTTCATCGCTCCACCGTTGGCGGCCGTGCCTTCAGCTGCCTGGGCCCCTAAGCTCTGGAATTCCCTCCCTAAACCTCTCTACCTCTCTACCTCTCTCTCCTCCTTTAAGACGCTCCTTAAAACCTACCTCTTTGACCAAGCTTTTGGTCGCCTGTCCTAATATCTCCATAATGCACCCGTGAAGCGCCTTGGGACGTTTTACTATGTTACAGGCGCTATATAAATGCAAGTTGTTGTTGTAGTTGGTTTGACCTGATGTATTTCATGGGCCTGCAGGTTTGGCGAAAGACTGTTTTTAGTGCTGTTTCCTCATTGAGGGGGTTGACCCCCTAAACCAGACTCTAAGAGCTATTAGTGGGCGAGACCAGAACTAGGGGCCATCAATATAAGACAGTCACTAATAAATCCAATCGGGAATTCAGGAGAAACTTCTTTACCCAGAGAGTGGTGAGAATGTGGAACTCGCTGCCCACAGGGAGTGGTTGAGGCGAATAGCAGAGATACATTTAAGGGGAAGCTGGATAAACACATGCGGGAGAAAGGAATAGAAGGTTATGCTGATGGGGTGAGATGAAGAGGGGTGGGAGGAGGCTCGTGTGGAGCAGAAACACCGGCAGAGACCTGTTGGGCCGAATGGCCTCTTTCTGTGCTGTTTGTAGTGCCAGCAATGCGAGTTATCTGCATATTATTGGAAACAGAGATTTGAATGCCGTGGTCTTGGCTTCTCGCCCTCCCGCCCTTGAGTGTGTACATTGGTGGGGGGCGGGGGAGGGCGGGAGGAGAACGTGACCTCCAGCTGTCACGGAGATGACCTCTGACACCAGCCACATTTCGGGTCTCAGGGTCATTATCATATCGGAGGTGGGCTTCTTAACCTCCCAGCACCTTGGGATAGCTGGTGACCTCTGTACGGCCTAAAGAATGGCCTTTCACTTCCACTCCTCTGCCTGGGTCAGCACACCCATCGCACAGGTCCTGGCTTCAGGTAGAATGTTCCTCCCCCTTCCACCGACCGTTGAACGCTGGATGGAGCCCTGGTCAGACCCCATCTGGAGTAACTGCGTTCAGTTCTGGGCCCCGCACCTCAGGAAGGATATATTGGCCTTGGAGGGGGAGCAGCGCCGATCA
>JASTWF010000362.1:363152-410340 GCA_030390025.1 Squalus acanthias | reverse complement strand
CCCCGCACCATCTCCCCCGCACCACCTCCCCCGCACCCCCCGCACCACCTCCCCCGCACCTCCTCCCCTCCTCCCCCGCACCGTCTCCTCCTCTCCTCCACCCCGCACATTTCTGTAATCTCCTCCAGCCCTACAACCCTCCGAGATCTCTGTGTTCCTCAAATTCTGGCCTCTTGCACATCCCCTATTATAATCGCCCCCACCATTGGCGGCCGTGCTTTCAGCTGCCTGGGCCCTAAGCTCTGGAATTCCCCCCCTAAACCTCTCCGCCTCTCTGCTTCTCTTTCCTCCTTTATAACGCTCCTTAAAACCTGCCTCACCTGCCCTAATTTCTCCTGAATCAGGCAGGCGCTTTGGACACCCGACAGTAGGCCCCTTTCAAAATGGCGGCTGACGTTGACGGGGCGGTGAGGCCACCGAGGCCGTTACCACCGCGCGCTAACAGCAGGCGAAGTGAGGGAAAGCTTGAGCCCGACCTGCTTCGTGTGGACACAAGTACGAAGTCACTCTATCGGGTCAGCAAACACACCATCACCTCCCTTCTGGTTCAAATAAGAAAACCCCCACCCAAACCACTTCGAACGAGCTCTCCAATGAATCCCACTCCCTGCTGCTCTTTCCCCACAGCCCTGCAAATTTTTCCTTTTCAAGTATTTATCCAATTCCCCTTTTGAAAGTTGCTATTGAATCTGCTTCCACCGCCCGTTCAGGCAGCGCATTCCAGATCACAACAACTCGCTGCGTTAAAAAAAATCCTCCTCATCTCCCCTCTGGTTCTTTAGCCAATTATCTTAAATCCGTGTCGTCTGGTTACCGACCCTCCTGCCACTGGAAACAGTTTCTCCTGATTTACTCTATCAAAACCCTTCATGATTTTGAACACCTCTATTAAATCTCCCCTTAACCTTCGCTGCTCCAAGGAGAACAATCCCAGCTTCTCCAGTCTCTCCACATAACTGAAGTCCCTCATCCCCGAAACCATTCCAGTAAATCTCCTCCGCACCCGCTCCAAGGCCTTGACATTTTCCAGAATTGGACACAATACTCCAGCTGAGGCCTAACCAGTGTTTTATAAAGGTTTTAGCATAACGTCCTTGCTGTTGTACTCGATGCCATTAATGTCGTTAAGTCAGCAGAGTGGCCGCAGGCGGTTTGGTCTACTCGGTGGACACCGAGGGATGGGGGAGCTTTCCGGAACCTTCTGACAGGAACTGACTCCCTCTCTCTCTCTCTCTCTCTCGAGCAGACCGCTGCTCGCTGAAGGAGATGGGCAGTGACGGAGATGGAATTGCCGAGGTGAGAGGGAAGAGGCCCTATGTTAGTGTCGGCTGTGTCTCGGTGGGCAGCACTCTTGCCTCTGAGTCAGAAGGTTGTGGGTTCACAGTCCCCACTCCAGAGACTTGAGCACACAAATCTAGGCTGACACTCCCAGTGCAGTGCTGAGGGAGTGCCGCACTGTCGCAGGTGCCGTCTTTTGGATGAGACGTTAAACCGAGGCCCCATCTGCCCTCTCAGGTGAACGTAAAAGATCCCGTGGCACTATTTCGAAGAAGAGCAGGGGAGTTCTCCTGCGGCCAATATTTTTCCCTCAATCAACATCATTAAAACAGATGATCTGATCATAATCACATTGCTGTTTGTGGGATCTTGCTGTGCGCAAATTGGCTGCTGCGTTTCCTACATTACAACAGTGACTACACTTCAAAATGCACTTCATTGGCTGTGAAGCGCTTTGGGACGTCCTGAGGTTGTGAAAGGTGCTGGAGAAATGCGAGTCTTTTCTTTTTTAAAATGTAATCCTCGACTCTCCTGAACACAGGCACTGAGTATTAGCACAGACTGCAGTTAAACAGAGAGAGAGATAATGCACTAAATGCAAAGGGTCATGAGATTTACTTAAATGCACTGCCGTCTAATCCCAACTTCAGCTGTCTCGCGGATTTACCACAATTTTGTCACTGGATACTTAACGTGGCAGAACAAGTGCCATTGACCGTGGTGGGGGCGAGTCCCAAGGGAGTTGTGACAGGCGGGAGAGGGAGAGACTGGTTGCCGTGGTACCGCCAGTTTACCGAGTGCCACCAAGCCTTCTTGAAGCTCCTGCTTCTAATTCAGAGGGTGGGCAGCCCAAACTAAAACCCAACGATTGCCAAGGGGCAATTAGGGATGGGCAATAAATGCCGGCCTTGCCAGCGACGCCCACATCCCATGAATGATTTTTAAAAGGATTCAATCTGTCTCCGCCAATCCGGGCCGGCCATAAAACAGCCTCCTGCTCTCCCCCCACCAACCCGCAAATCGGTGGACACCGCGGGCTCATTAGGGTCGCCAACCATCCGGGATTGGCCCGGATTCTCCAGGAATTGAAGATTAATCACCTGGACACTGAGTATTAGCACAGATTGCAGTTAAACAGCGAGAGAGATAATGCGCCAAAGACTCCACAGTAACCGGGCACCGAGAGAAATCGAAGAACAGCCCTGGGCAACACTTGCTTCAGTTTTCCTCTTGAGCAAGATCGCATCCTTTGAACCCCGGTGCACTGAAATTAAGAGAGAACTCGCATTTCTCCAGCGCCTTTCACCACCTCAGGACGTCCCAAAGCGCTTCACAGCCAATGAAGTACTTTTTGAAGTGCAGTCACACACACACACAAACACACACGCAGAAACATGCATACACACAAAAAACATGTGCATATGCAAAGACACGTATGTACACACATGTAAACACGTGCACACAAACACACGGGTAAACAAACGCGCACATGCACACACAAACATGCATGTAGAAACACTCACACAGACATGCTGCACACACCATTAGACGGGCACACAAAACCCGCACGGACACACACAAACCTGCACACACGCGCACACACACAAACCTGCACACACGCGCACACACAAACACAAACCTGCACACACGTGCACACACAAACACAAACCTGCACACACGCGCACACACACGCACACACACAAACCTGCACACACGCGCACACACGCGCACACACAAACACAAACCTGCACACACACGCACACACACACAAACCTGCACACACGCGCACACACACACAAACCTGCACACATGCGCACACACAAACACAAACCTGCACACACGTGCACACACAAACACAAACCTGCACACACGCGCACACACACAAACCTGCACACACGCGCACACACAAACACAAACCTGCACACACGCGCACACACACACAAACCTGCACACATGCGCACACACAAACACAAACCTGCACACACGCGCACACACAAACACAAACCTGCACACATGCGCACACACGCACACAAACCTGCACACACGCGCACACACAAACACAAACCTGCACACATGCGCACACACAAACACAAACCTGCACACACGCGCACACACAAACACAAACCTGCACACACGCGCACACACAAACACAAACCTGCACACACGCGCACACACAAACACAAACCTGCACACACGTGCACACACACACAAACCTGCACACACGCGCACACACAAACACAAACCTGCACACACGCGCACACACAAACACAAACCTGCACACATGCGCACACACGCACACAAACCTGCACACACGCGCACACACAAACACAAACCTGCACACATGCGCACACACAAACACAAACCTGCACACATGCGCACAAACACAAACCTGCACACACGCGCACACACACAAACCTGCACACACGCGCACACACACAAACCTGCACACACACGCGCGCACACACAAAGTCCCTTTGAAATCTCACTCGGTAAGCTGTCACCAGCAATTGTCGTGTTCTTTTGTGTGATCCATTATTTCATGAAAATTGCCCGTGGGGAGAATCTCAATAAATCTTTGAACTTGACGCTAATTGTATTTGTTTGAATTTTCTGCAGAGGATCAGCCAGTTTCAATTTCCCCATTGGAATCAGGAAGCTGTTGCGACTGATAAGACTACAGATCTTGTTCCTCTCTCGTTCAATGGAACATTCAGTGTGATGCTCGTCTGTTTGTACAGCGACTGATCCCCTGCAAGCTTCTGTTTGTGAACATTAACTTTTTTGGTGTTTAATAAACTACTGCCCTCTCTGAGCAGCTGCATCCCGGATTCACATCTGCTGCACCCAAACAGGATCCAGCACCCCACCATTCTTTTGGAATTCTCTGCCCAGAGGGCTGTGGATGCTGAGTCGTTGAGTATATTGAAGACTGAGATCGATAGTTTTTTGGACACTAGGGAAATGGTGGCGTCCTCTGCCCGTGGAAACAGTTTCTCCGTATTTACTCGGCCAAAAACCACTCATTATTTTGAATTCTAAGGAAATGAAGACTTTTTTATTCGCTCACGGGATGTGGGTGTCGCTGGCAAGGCCGGCATTTATTGCCCATCCCTAATTGCCCTCGAGTGGTGGTGGTGAGCCGCCTTCTTGAACCACTGCAGTCCGTGTGATGATACCTCTTTGTAGCGGTCTGGTACAACTGAGTGTCTCGCTCGGCCATTTCAGAGGGCAGTGAAGAGTCAACCACATTGCTGTGGGTCTGGAGTCACAGACCAGGTAAGGATGGCAGATTTCCTTCTCTAAAGAACATTAGTGAACTAGGTGGGTTTCTAGTGACAATCTGGTCGTTTCATGGTCACCATTAACTGATAATAGCTTTTTTCCCCCCATATTTGTTTAATTGGATTTAAATTCCCCAGCTGCTGTGGTGAGATTTGAACTCACATCTACCAGGAATCATTAGTCTAGACCTACACTTGATTACTAGTCTAGTAACATAACCACTATGCTACCGTTCCCCAAGCCTTCACTTTGACGATAATTAACCAAATTAAGGCCCAAGGTTTTGGCCTGAGCGGTTAGGCCTGGTTTCTTGATCCCTGCTTACTGTTTGGTCATTGGCTTGATGGCAATAGCGATGGCGACGGCGGTGGCTGCCTCTTCGTTTGTGGCAGACAGGACTCTGATCACCAGATCTTCCCCAGCATCATATCTCTGCAGGATTTCCTTTCCCAGGTCAGCGTCTGTCAGCCTAAGATCCTCACACAGGTCATGGTTATTGCTCGAAGGAGAATAACCCCAGTTTCTCCAGTCTCTCTACAATACTGAAGTCCCTCATCCCTGGGACCATTCTAGTGACCGAGCTCAAATCCTACCTTCTTCACCAACCATTTCTGCAATTGTTTTTATTGTGACCTAGTAGCCCCTCCTTATATACCATGTCTAGATTCAGGTCTTTCCATCCAGACCCCTTCTTGCCCAAAGGTAGTACAGTCCTTCTAAGATTTCCCACCTTTCGGTTAACCCTTTCTCCGCTGTTTTCGTTTGTGTGTTCTCTCTCAGACTAGCCCTCTATTCCCTTGAGTATGGAAGATTAAGGGGTGATATAATTGAGGTGTTTAAGATGATTAAAGGAGTTGATAGGGTAGATGGAGCGAAACCATGAGAAGTCCAGAACAAGGGGACATAACCTTAAAATTAGAGCCAGGCCGTTCATAGAGTCATAACGGTACAGAAAGAGGCCATTCGGCCCATCGAGTCCGTGCCGGCTCTCTGTAGAGCAATCCGGTCAATCCCATTTCCCCCGCTCTATCCCCATAACCCTGCAAGTTTATTTCCCTCAAGTGCCTATCCAGTCTCCCCTTGAAAACATTGAGTCTCTCCGCTTCCACCACTTCCGTTGGCAGCGAGTTCCAGGTCCTCACCACTCGCTGCGTAAAAAAGTTTTTCCTCACATCCCCCCTGTATCTCTTGCCCAAAACCTTAAATCTGTGTCCCCTAGTCCTTGTACCATCAACTAATGGGAACAGCCTTTCCCCGTCTAGCCTATCCAAACCCGTCATAATCTTGTACACCTCTATCAAATCACCCCTCAACCTCCTTTGCTCTAATGAAAACAAATCCAGCTTCTCCAACCTGTCCTTGTAGGTAAGATCCCCCATCCCCGGAACCATTCTGGTAAATCTCCTCTGCACCCTCTCAAGGGCCTTCAGATCCTTCCTAAAGTGTGGTGACCAGAACTGGACGCAATACTCCAGTTGTGGCCTAACCAGCGTTTTATAAAGGTTCAGCATAACTTCTCTACTTTTGTACTCAATACCTCTATTTATGAAGCCCAGGATCCCATATGCTTTGCTAACCACTCTCTCAATATGTCCTGCCATCTTCAGGGACCTATGCACATTAACTCCCAGGTCTCTCTGTTTCTGCACACTCTTTAAAACTGTGCCATTAAGTGTATATTGCCTTTCCCTATTCCTTCTGCCAAAATGCATCACCTCACACTTCTCTGTATTAAATTCCATCTGCCACTTGTCTGCCCATTCCACTAGCCTTTCTGTGTCCTGTTGCAGTCGATTGGTATCATCCTCACTGTTTGCCACACCCCCAAGTTTGGTGTCAACGGCAAATTTAGAAATTCTACTCTGAATTCCAATATCCAGGTTTTTTATATATATCAAAAAAAGCAGTGGCCCCAGCACTGACCCTTGGGGAACACCACTGTCGACCATCCTCCAGTCTGAAAAACAACCATTTAGCTCAACTCGCTGTCTCCAGGCTGTTCAGAGGTGATGTCAGGAAGCACTTCTTTGCACAAAGGGTAGTGGAGATCAGGAACTCTCTCCCCCCCAACCACAAAAAGCTGTTGAGGCTGGGGGTCAATTTCAAATTTCAAAACTTAGATCGATAGATTTTGTTCAGTAAGGTTACGGAGCCGAGGCGGGTAGATGGAGTTAAGATTCAGATCAGCCATGATCTCACTGAATAATGAAACAGGCTCGAGGCGGAATGGCCTTCTCCTGTTCCTTCCTTCCTATGATATACAGATATAAAAGCGATTTAACCATCTGCAAATTCTCAGAACTTAGTGTAAAGCAAACAAGCAATGCAGCATTTCAATTGGGAAGTTTCACATCTTTTTAAAAATGTATTCATTCACAGGATGTGGGCGTCACTGGCAAGGCCGGCATTTATTGCCCTTGAGAAGGTGGTGGTGAGCCGCCTTCTTGAACCGCTGCAGTCCGTGTGGTGAAGGTGCTCCCACAGTGCTGTCAGGGAGGGAGTTCCAGGATTTTGACCCAGCGACGATGAAGGAACGGCCGATATATTTCCAAGTCAGGATGGTGTGTGACTTGGAGGGGAACTTGGAGGTGGTGGTGTTCCCATGCGCCTGCTGCCCTTGTCCTTCTCGATGGTAGAGGTGGCGGGTTTGGGAGGTGCTGCTGAAGAAGCCTTGGCGAGTTGCTGCAGTGCATCTTGTAGATGGTACACACTGCAGCCACGGTCCGCCGGTGGTGGAGGGAGTGAATGTTTAAGGTGGTGGATGGCTTGAGGATCAAGCGGGCTGCTTTGTCCTGGATTGACTGCTTAAAGTTGGTGAAATGTGTTTAGATAACGTTCCCCTGCCTGTTGTTTGAGCCAAGACGTTAGCCTCTTTAAAGTAACGTGCATGCATTAAAAAGGGGGCGAAGGAATGTCACTGAGCAATCATCCGCTAAATTACCAACAGCCATTTCCCTGCGAGGGTCACCTCTGTATCAGCAATGGCAGCAGGGGTGTAATTTTGCAGCTCTGAGCTCCCAGTGGGAAGCCTCGTCCATTGGGAGCTGGCATCGGAGATTTGGGCGCGCGATTTTTTTTTGACTTAAAGGGTCGGACTGCCCCGACCCATGACCCCCTGGGGGAGACGCCCCACCGAGAGCTCGGAGACGAAAAATCACCCGTTCGTCTCCCCTCAGGGAACCGCTCCCTCTCTGCTGCCTGACGTCCTCGGTCTGCGAATTGTATTCATGCAAAGTAACCACTCGCCATCATTCGCTCAGAGAGGGCACTTACGGGAATTACTATTTAAATCCAATTGCAAATCACCAATGAAAAGATTTCCCCCCCCCCCCTTAAAACAGGATGTGTTTGACATTCCTAATGTTTAACAAGGGTTTAATCACTGTCTCTGCCTCCTCTCGCCTCCAGTTCGAGCCCTTGAGTCAGTTTAGCTCCAAATACAGTGACAGAGTTGATCAGTCTCAGGGTCAATCTCCCTCCCAGGACCTCATTAACGTTGCTTTGAATCTGACTGGGATAATGGCCATTTCACTCTTAATTAGGTTGCTAATGAACTGAGAAAGGAGCTTTTCACAGGCACCAACCCAACATAAGCTGTTTGTATAATTAAGGATAAGAAAGAACTTGCATTTATATAGCGTCCCAGAACACCCCCTTACAGCCAACAAAGTCGCTTTTGACGGTGCAGTCACCGTTGCAATGTCGGAAATTAGTTTCAGTTTGAAGCGCAGGATAGAAATAGTTTAGGGAACGATATTTAGGCTGCCGCAGAGTCACTGGCACCCAGAGCCCTCGTGGCTAAGTCGCAGCCGTGGGGCTCCTCTCGGGCAAGTTTTACCCTCGACTTGAGCTGAGTTACTTGAGGCTGAGGACTGGAGGAAAGAACGGCAGAGACAGTGCTACAGAACACAGGGACATAGGAACAGCAGGAGGCCATTCAGCCCCTCGAGCCCCTTCCGCCATTCAATCAACTCCATCTACCCGCCCTGGCTCCGTATCCCTTCACACCCTTACCCAACAAAAAAAATCAGTCGATCTCAGTCTTGAAATTTTCAACTGACCCCCCCGCCCCCCAGCCTCAACAGCTTTATAGGGAGAAAGTCCCAGATTTCCACTCCCCTAAAACAAACCTGGTGACTGACATGAATCTGTCATTCATGAAAGACAGACTTATGAAATAATACTGAGTGACCTGCGGGTGGCGCTGTCCAGGGAGAGTATAAATACTCGGGCACGGGCCCAGCTTGCGCAGGACATTCTTTAACAGGAACTAGAGAAGGACACAACTAGACCTCCATGTTGTAAAACAGTTGATTAAAGCTTTGTTTAACGCTTAGACCAAGTGCCTAGTAGTTTTCTTACATCAGTGACTAAATATACACTGAGCACTGGGGAGTGGACAAGGGACAGCTTTTCCAATGTGGTAGCCCATTAATCACTGAGTGGTTCCATGCCAAGTAAAAGACACGGGGGTCCTAGAAATTCGAACCTTTAGGGCCGGCCGGTAAGGCCGGTTTTAAAGAAAAAAAATGGCGGCCGTCTCGCTTCCGCCCACTTCCGGCGTGGAACGTGGCAGCCGCCATATTGGGCAGGTCGCCTGCGCGCGCCGCAAGTATTTTAATTACCAGGAGCGTGACGTCAGTCGGCGTTGAACACCGAATTGACGCACGCTCATCGGTTTTGAACGTCGCCGCTCCTCGTGCCGCCCCCTCCAAAGCGCGCCCGTGCGTGCGGCTGCTGGCAGCGCGTAGAGCCGGGAGAAAGCGGCGGTGAGCTATAAACCGTACAGGAAACAGCTGCTGAGAAAACGGGTAACTATGGTGAGCTCAGACTGTGTAATTGGAGTGAAAACTGCTACCAAAATACCGGTGCTGCCAGCGCTCTGCTTACGGGCGGCCGTTAACCTAGGCCCGCCCGTGAAATTTAATTTCTAGGCCAGGGACTCAAGTGTGACAGACCACAGCAGTGTGGGGAAGTGACAGGTACTGCCTGAAGTCACACGAACATTTCATCTGCTTCATACAGTTCAGAGATGTCCTGTTATGTAACATCGGCAACAGTAGATATATTCGATGTAAAAAAAATAGAACTAACCTGAACCCCAGTCTGTCCCCGTCTCGTGACCTGAACTCCAGTATCTCCCCGTCTCCAGCTCTGAACCCCAGTCTCTCCCCGTCTCATGACCTGAACCCCAGTCTCTCCCCGTCTCGTGACCTGAACCCCAGTCTCTCCCCGTCTCGTGACCTGAACCCCAGTCTCTCCCCGTCTCGTGACCTGAACCCCAGTCTCTCCCCGTCTCATGACCTGAACCCCAGTCTCTCCCCGTCTCGTGACCTGAACCCCAGTCTCTCCGTCTCCAGCTCTGAACCCCAGTCTCTCCCCGTCTCCAGCTCTGAACCCCAGTCTCTCCCCGTCTCATGACCTGAACCCCAGTCTCTCCCCGTCTCGTGACCTGAACCCCAGTCTCTCCGTCTCCAGCTCTGAACCCCAGTCTCTCCCCGTCTCCAGCTCTGAACCCCAGTCTCTCCCCGTCTCGTGACCTGAACCCCGGCCTCTCTCTGGACTCGTGGAAGGGTTGATTGGATTGGATCGGACTACGGGACGATATATAAAAAAAGAAAGACTTGCTTTTATATAGCGCCTTTCACAACCTCAGGACGTCCCAAAGCACTTTACAGCCAATGAAGTACTTTTTGAAGTGTAGTCACTGTTGTAATGTAGGAAACGCGGCAGCCAATTTGCGCACAGCAAGCTCCCACAAACAGCAATGTTATGTTGATGGAGGGATAAATATTGGGCAGGACACCAGGGATAATTCCCCTGCTCTTCTTCGAAATAGTGCCATGGGATCTTTTACGTCCACCTGAGAGAGCAGACGGGGCCTCGGTTTAACATCTCATCCGAAAGGCGGCCCCTCCGACAGTGCAGCACTCCCTCAGTACTGCCCCTCCTACAGTGCAGCCCTCCCTCAGTACCGCCCCTCTGACAGTGCGGCGTTCCCTCAGTACTGCCCTCCAACAGTGCGGCGCTCCCTCAGTACTGCCCTCCGACAGTGCGGCGCTCCCTCAGTACTGCCCTCCGACAGTGCGGCGCTCCCTCAGTACTGCCCTCCGACAGTGCGGCGCTCCCTCAGTACTGCCACTCCGACAGTGCGGCGCTCCCTCAGTACTGCCCCTCCGACAGTGCGGCGCTCCCTCAGTACTGCCCCTCCGACAGTGCGGCGCTCCCTCAGTACTGCCCCTCCGACAGTGCAGCGCTCCCTCAGTACTGCCCCTCCGACAGTGCGGCGCTCCCTCAGTACTGCCCCTCCGACAGTGCGGCGCTCCCTCAGCACTGCTCCTCTGACAGTGCGGCACTCCCTCAGTACTGCACTGGAGTGTCAGCCTAGAATTTTGTGCCCAAGTCTCTGGAGAGGGTCTTGAACCCACAACCTTCTGACTTGGAGATGAGCGTGCGACCCACTGAGCCACAGCTGATCAATGCACGGGCGTAACTAGAGTTTGGTTAAGAGGGGCAGAGGGTTACTGTGCTTGGTCTTGCGATCGGTGAGGGTGGTGTTAAAAAAGCTTCCACTCTATCTCTAATGAGCTGAACACATCACAAATGTCAAAGAAACAGACATTTCAATGAACAGAGGACGACCATTCACTCTTGAAATAGCCTCAGGCAGCAGCACAGGAGCAGAAACCAGAGGCCTGTGTGGCTGGGAGTATTTTTTGGCCAAGACTGACTAACACCCTCTGGGCAAGAGAACATCCATATTCAATGTGGTCCCCGCCGGGAGTTACATATTATGTACAGTTCAGAAACAGGCCGTTCGGCCCAGCTGGTCTACGCTGTCGTTTCTGCTCCACACCAGCCTCCTCCCGCCCTCCTCATCTCACCCCATCAACACAACCTTCCATTCCTTTCTCCTTCAGGCGCTTAACTAATTTCCCCTTAAATGCATCTGTGCTGTTCACCTCTTACCGAGGCCCCGTCTGCCCCCTCAGGTGGACGTAAAAGATCCCGCGAAGAAGAGCAGGGGAGTTCTCCTCGGTGTCCTGGGGCCAATATTTATCCCTCAACCAACATCACTAAAATACAGTGTATCTGGTCATTATCACATTGCTGTTTGTGGGAGCTTGCTGTGCGCAAATTGGCTGCTGCGTTTCCTACATTACAACAGTGACCACACTTCAAAAAGTACTTCATTGGCTGTAAAGCGCTTTGGGACGTCCTGAGGGGGTGAAAGGCGCTGTAGAAATGCAAGTCCTTTCTTTTCTCAACCACTCCCTGTGGTAGCGAGTTCCACATTCTCATCACTCTCTGGGTAAAGAAGTTTCTCCTGAATTCCCCACTGGATTTATTAGTGACTATCTTATATTGATGGCCCCTAGTTCTGGTCTCCCCCACAAGTGGGAACATCTTCTCTACGTCTACCCTATCAAACCCCTTCAACAGTTTCAAGACCTCTATCCGGTCACCCCTCAGCCTTCTCTTTTCTAGAGAATAAAGCCTCAGCCTGTTCAGTCTTTCCTGATGGTTATAACCTCTCAGTTCTGGTATCATCCTTGTTAAGTCATTGTTGCACCTTCTCCAGTGCCTTGATATCCTTTTCATAATATGGAGACCAGAACTGTTCACAGTGCTCCAAGTGTGGTCTAGCCAAGGTTCTATACAAGTTTAACATAACTTCACTGCTTTTCAATTCTATCCCTCTAGAAATGAACCCCAGGGCTTTGTTTGCTTTTTTATGGCCTTATTAACCTGCGTCGCTACTTTTAGTGATTTGTGTATCTGTTCCCTCAGATCCCTCTGCTCCTCTACCCCATTTAGACGCTTATTTTCCGAGGAGTGTGTGGCCTCCTTACTCTTCCTCCCAAAATGCACCACCTCACATTAGTCTATATTGGTCAAAGAGGTCGGTTCTAAGGAGCCTCCTAAAGGAGGAGAGGAAGGCAGAGAGGTTTGGGGAGGGAATTCTAGAGCTGCAGAAAGAAAAAACAGAAAGACTTGCATTTCTATAGCGCCTTTCACAACCACCGGACGTCCCAAAGCGCTTTACAGCCAATGAAGTACTTTTTGAAGTGTAGTCACTGTTGTAATGTAGGAAACGCGGCAGCCAATTTGCGCACAGCAAGCTCCCACAAACAGCACAAGAACATAAGAAATAGGAGCAGGAGTCGGCCATTTGGCCCTTCGCGCCTGCTCCGCCGTTCAATGAGATCATGGCTGATCTTCTGCCTCAACTCCATTCACCGGCCCTATCGCCATATCCCTTGAGGCCCTTACTCGTCAGAAATCTATCGACTTCTGCTTTGAATACACGCAATGACTGAGCCTCCACAGCCCTGTACGAAAGGCTGATATTTAGAGATATTTAGTAGACGAGAATCATATATGTATAACTTCAAGTGTAGCCATTGACCAAATAATATTACCCATAATTACTCCTGGGTAACTAAAAAGCTAAGACTTGTTCAAAATGCAGCTGTGAAGGACGGTCAAAAGCAGTTTTGACTAAGTTTTGATAACAAACAGCCACAGGCTGCGAGTGAAGGTTAAATTGCTAAATAACATATTATGATGCTAAGTAGAAATTAGAATTCGCTTACCAAAACTAAATGCAATGATATTTTAAAAATAATTAGTATAAGGAGATAAAATGAGAGAGATCATGGAGATAAGGTATTTATCTGGTCGATTAAAGTGAGATAGTCTGGATACCTCAAGACTAGTGAAATAGCGCTGATATGGGCCCTTGGTATAAAGGCCTTGTACCAGGGAGGCAGGAAATGAAAGAGATAAAGTAAATTCAAATGGGGTGAAAAACTATAAACAAGATAACACTGAACATGGCAAAGTTGGTGGAAAAATACTGGAAAGGCGGGATGCTACCTTAGTCTGAGTGACAACGGTATTTTGACCATTAGAACCAATTAGAAAAGGTGATTTTGTTAAAGACCATATATGGACACTGGCCAAACGAACTGTTGATAAGAAAAGGGTTAAAACCGCGATACTCAAAGAACAACTTTACACAGACTTACTGCGAGAACAAAGGAACAGACTTAAGACGACGTCATCTGTGTCCGAGAGGCTCCAGAGACCAAGGGCTGTGAGCTACTTGTTAAAACTATCGCCTAATATTAAGTATATTACGCTGCATGCTTAATAAATCTTGATCTATTGCTCAAACATACCGGCTGCTGCCTATTGGTGTCTTGTCTAAGAACTCAGAGATCATTAAGATCTTACAGCCCTCTGGGGTAGAGAATTCCAAAGATTCACCACCCGCTGTCTGAAGAAATTTCTTCTCATCTCAGTCCTGAATGGTCTACCCTTTATCCTGAGGCTGTGGCCCCTGGTTCTAGACTCCCCAGCCAAGAGAAACATTCTCCCAGCATCCACCCTTTCAAGCCCTGTCATAATTTTGTATGCTTCAATGAGATCCCCTCTCATTCTTCTGAATTCAAGAGAATACAGGCCTAGTTTACTCAATCTCTTCTCATACGACAGTCCTGCCATCCCAGGAATCAATCTCGTGAACCTTTGTTGCACTCCCTCTATGGCAAGTATATCCCTCCTTAGGTAAGGAGACCAAAATTGTGCACAGTACTCCAGGTGTGGTCTCACCAAGGCCCTATATAATTGGAGTAAGACTTCTTTACTCCTGTACTCAAATCCTCTTGTAATGAAGGCCAGCATACCATTTGCCTTCCTAATGGCTTGCTGCACCTGCACATTCACTTTCAGTGACTCATGTACAAGGACACCCAGGTCCCTTTGAGCATCTGCATTCCCCAATCTTTGACCATTTAGGAAATACTCTGCCTTTCTGTTTTTTCTACCAAAGTGGATAACTTCACATTTATCCACATTATATTCCATCTGCCATGTTCTCGCCCACTCACTGAGCCTGTCGAGATCCCCAATGTGATAATGTCCAGATAATCTGATTTAGTGATGTTGATTGAGGAATAAATATTGGCCAGGACACCGGGGAATAACTCCCCTGCTCTTTTTCAAAATAGTGGCCATGGGATCTTTTACGTCCACCTGAGAGAGCAGATGGGGCCTCGGTTTAACGTCTCATCTGAAAGACGGCCCCTCCGACAGTGCAGCACTCCCTCAGTACTGCCCCTCCGACAGTGCAGCACTCCCCTCAGTACTGCCCCTTCGACAGTGCGGCGCTCCCTCAGTACCACCCCTCCGACAGTGCGATGCTCCCTCAGTACTGCCCCTCTGACAGTGCAGCACTCCCCTCAGTACTGCCCCTTTGACAGTGCGGCGCTCCCTCAGTACCACCCCTCCGACAGTGCGGCGCTCCCTCAGTACTGCCCCTCTGACAGTGCAGCACTCCCCTCAGTACTGCCCCTTCGACAGTGCGGCGCTCCCTCAGTACTGCCCCTCCGACAGTGTGGCGCTCCCTCAGTACTGCCCCTCCGACAGTGTGGCGCTCCCTCAGTACTGCCCCTCCGACAGTGTGGCGCTCCCTCAGTACTGCCCCTCCGACAGTGCGGTGCTCCCTCAGTACTGCCCCTCCGACAGTGCGGCGCTCCCTCAGTACTGCCCCTCCGACAGTGCGGCGCTCCCTCAGTACTGCCCCTCCGACAGTGCGGCGCTCCCTCAGTACTGCCCCTCCGACAGTGCGGCGCTCCCTCAGTACTGCCCCTCCGACAGTGCAGCACTCCCTCAGTACTGCCCCTCCGACAGTGCAGCACTCCCTCAGTACTGCCCCTCCGACAGTGCAGCACTCCCTCAGTACTGCCCCTCCGACAGTGCGGCGCTCCCTCAGTACTGCACTGGGAATGTCAGCCTAGATATTTGTGCTCGAGTCTCTGGAGTGGGACTCGAACCCACAACCTCCTGACTCAGACGAGGGTGCTGCCCACTGAGCCACGGCCGACACCGTGGTGGAGTCAAGAGGTGGAGTTGGGCGAGCAGAGGGTGGAAATTGGGCCGTGTGGCGGGAGCAGGCTGGGCTGGGGGGTGGGGGGTGTGAGGTGGGGGCGAGGTGGGGGCGAGGGAGAGCAGCGATTTAAAGTGACAAGGAGGATCTTGAGCTCAATCCCCTTGGGCACGGGGGGCGGTGGGGTGGGGCGGGGTGGACGGGGTGGGGCGGGGTGGACGGGGTGGGGTGGGGTGGACGGGGTGAGTGGGAGGACAGAGAAGGAACAGCAGCGATGGTATTGAATCAGTTAAACAAAAACAACTTTTGACGCTGATCTGGTAATACGGGAGAGCGGAGCACAGTGGCAGACTCAATAACTCTCTGAAAACACATTAAAGGAGAAAAGTGATTGAAGGGAAGAATAAAACAGGCTCTGGAGATGTGTGCTGCGAGTTTTGTCTGACAGTCTTTTGATTTTGGATGTGAGGAAAATTAATATCCATCCAGCGATGCTAAATATTCAGCAGCCAAACGGAGAGAGAGGATAATTCTGAAGGGCTTTTGTCTTGAATGGAGAATCTGTGAAGCACATTCAGTGCTTTGAGGAACATTGACTCATCCTTCAATCTGAACAGAAGCAAAGTGCATTTGCCTGGACTGATCTGTGCAACACACTGCCGGCCCCGCAGAGCGGGCACCAGGGAAAACCAAAGGAAGATTGGATTAAGTATTGGAGGGAAGCTCCGGGCAAGGCTGCCCAGGGCTCCCTCTGTTGGCTTTTCTCGAGCTTCCTGCAACTGACGGGGAAAGAAACAGAGAAAGAGAGAGAGAAAGAGAGAGAGGATAAAAGAGAAAGAGAAAAAGAGAGACAGAGAGAGAAAAAGAAAGAAAGACTTGCATTTGTATAGCACCTTTTACGACCACAGGACGTCCCAAAGCTTTTGAAGTGTCATCACTGTTTTAGTGTAGGAAATGCAGCAGCCAATTTGCGCACAGCAAGCTCCCACAAACAGCAACGTGATAATGACCAGATCATCTGTTTTAGTGATGTTGGTTGAGGGATAAATATTGACCAGGACACCCCTGCTCTTCTTCAAACAGTGCCACGGGATTTTTTACAACCACCTCAGTGGGCAGACGGGGCCTTGGTTAAACGTCTCATTCGAAAGACGGCACCTTCGACACTGCAGCACTCCCTCGGTACTGCACAGGGAGTGTCCGCCTGGATTCTGTTCTCAAGTCTCTGGAGCAGGGGAGTTCTCCCCGGTGTCCTGGGGCCAATATTTATCCCTCAACCAACATCACCAAAAAACAGATTATCTGGTCATTATCTCATTGCTGTTTGTGGGAGCTTGCTGTGCGCAAATTGGCTGCCGCATTTCATAGGATTACACAGGATTACACAGGATATACAGCACAGGAACAGGCCATTCGGCCCAACCAGTCCATGCCGGCGTTTATGCTCCACTCGAGCCTCCTCCCGTCTTTCCTCATCTAAATCTATCAGCATAACCCTCTATTCCCTTCTCCCTCATATGTTTATCTAGCCTCCCCTTAAATGCATCGATACTATTCGCTTCAACCACTCCTGTGGTAGCGAGTTCCACATTCTCACCACTCTCTGGGTAAAGAAGTTTCTTCTGAATTCCCTATTGGATTTCTTGGTGACTATCTTATATTGATGGCCTCTAGTTTTGCTCTTCCCCACAAGTGGAAACATTCTCTCTGTATCCACTCTATCAAAACCTTTCATAATTTTAAAGACCTCTATTCGGTCACCCCTCAGCCTTCTCTTTTCAAACGAAAAGAGACCCAGCCTGTTCAGCCTTTCCTGATAGGTATACCCTCGGTTTCCTACATTACAACAGTGACTACACCTCAAAAAGTACTTCATTGGCTGTGAAGCGCTTTGGGACGCCCTGAGGTTGTGAAAGGCGCTATAGAAATGCAAGTCTTTCTTTCAATCTTGCTTCCTCAGTTTAATGCCCCCACATTCCGATTATCAGATCATTGGTCAATCCTCAGAAACCTGCTGGCTAAGTAAGTCGTCCAGCATCGTCTGTAAGAGTCGTGCGCTTAGAACGCGCTTGTCACACTTTACTTGTCACACCAAAGTGTCGCAGATGAAAACACTAACAAATCACAACTGAAGATCTTAAATAAAGTATTGAAAAAAAAGACCAGCAAAGCCAGTCATTTCCTGCTTTGTTGTTCTGGCCTTGATAGCTTGGCCTCTCTCAGAGGACAGGAGCCAGGGATTTACAAGCAGCCGCCAATCTACAGAAAGGTCCCTCAACAATTCAGCCTGAGGATGTGACATCTGACACTTGTGACGAGACATGTTGATCTGTGCTGTATTTATTTTGCCCCCTGTACTGAAATGATCAGCTGCCTTGTGGAAGGAAACAGGATTTGGCAATAATCAGAGACATCCTGTAGAAGTATCTTTAATAAATAAACACATTTGTAAAAATAGATCCACATTATTTTACAAACTGCAAAAAGATGGTTCATATAGAGTAAATAAAGAGAAACTGTTTCCATTGGCAGAAGGGTCGATAACCAGAGGACACAGATTTAAGGTGACTGGCAAAAGGAGCAGAGGCGACATTAGAATCTTCGAATCATTGAATCATAGAATGGTTACAGCACAGAGGGAGGCCATTCGGCCCGTCGAGCCCGTGCCAGCATGAGGAAACATTTCTTTACACAGCGAGTCTGGAATGCGCTGCCTGAAAGGGCGGTGGAACCAGTTTCAACAGTAACTTTCAACAGGGAGTCAGGTAAATACTTGATGGGAAGAAATTTGCAGGGCTATGGGGAAAGAGCAGGGGGAGCGGGATTAACTGGATCGCTCTTTCACAGGCACGATGGGTCGAATGGCCTCCTTCTGTGCTGTATCATTCTACGATTCTATGTTGAGCTTCGAACTCTTGTTAATATTTTTTGTGCTCATTAAAGGTGAGGGATGTTAGTGCGGGGGTATGAGAGCACTTTGCCGTTTCAAGAACCCGGTATCAGTATCAATCATTCACAGTCACGCACAGCACAGATAGGCAAATCTAGCGGATCTCATTCGCGTGGTGTTAGCTTGTGAGCAGTCTGGGATTGTGAGCATGGTTGTTAATAATTAAAAAAAAACTGTTAATATTAATACAGATGAACATATTGGCCCAAGCCTTGCTGGAAACATCGCAGCGTGTTAACGACACACGCCGTTATTAATGGGTGACTCAGCCAGCACCTTCAGGGGATTATGAGAGAAAAGCCGTGAGTCGTGAATCTCCAGAACTCGCTGGTCGGTTCACGCTGCTCCGCCTTCGCACAAACGGCATCTCGCTCTCAGCCTCCCCGTTATTTTTAAGAACTTGCTGGATTTGCACATTAATTGCCCATTAAACTCGCCGCAGCATGTTAGGGCTGGTAATTAAGAGCGTAAGTACCCTTTTAACAATGTGACAATTGTTCATGCAATGCCGCTCGACCTCTCCGGCCCAGAAAGGGAACAAATTAAACTGTTCAATCTCATTCCTGCAGGTAATGGAAAAGAAAGACTTGCATTTCTATAGCGCCTTTCACGACCACCGGACGTCCCAAAGCCGCCTTTACAGCCAATGGAGTACTTTTTGAAGTGTAGTCACTGTTGTAATGTGGGAAACGCGGCAGCCAATTTGCAGACAGCAAGTTCCCACAAACAGCAATGTGATAATGACCAGATAATCTGTTTTTGTCATGTTGATTGAGGGATAAATATTGGCCAGGACACCAGAACTCCCCTGCTCTTCTTCGAAATAGTGCTGTGGGATCTTTTACGTCTACTTGAGAGAGCAGACGGGGCCTCAGTTTAATGTCTTATCTGAAAGACGGCACCTCCGACAGTGCCGCACTCCCTCAGCACTGCACTGAAGTGTCAGCCTAGATTTTTGTGCTCAAGTCTCTGGAGTGCGACTTCAGGATTTCCGCGTTAGGACGGGCCACCGCGCTACACCGGGAAGTTTGCGGCCAGTTTTCAAAGGGGCGATGGCGGCGAGCGCCGACAGTTCACCGTCATGACCCAGCGCGAAATTCCAGGGCCCACAACCTGCTCACCATGGCGCTGCTGTTTGTGGGAGCTTGCTGTGCGCAAATCGAGGCCGCCGCGTTGCCCGCATAACAACAGTGACCCGCACTTCCAAAAAAAAAGAAAAGTACTTCATTGGTTGTGAAGCGCTGTGGTGGGTGGGGTGGGGACGGTCCTGAGGTGGTGACAGGCGCTAGAGAAATGAAAGCTCATTCTTGCAACCTGCACTGGGGATTCCCCCCACCAGAGGGCAGGGGACCAGGAATCTGTTGCAGGCGTAACTTAAAAAAAACTCACTTTGCTGTAGTCATGGGATGAAGCTGGTTTGGGATTGAGGTTCACCGGTGTTTTTCTGCGAGAGAGAGAGAGAAGTCGGACCAGAAGATCCGCCGGCGGAGAGGACTTGCGGCGCAGTTATGGCGCAGCTGCTGCTGTTTGTGGTTGCGCTCTCTCTGCACCTCTGTTGCGCCCTGGCCGGGATGGACTCGTGTTACGGGCGGGACTCGGGAGCGGCGCAGCGGTGCCTGCCGGAATTTTGCAACGCTGCCTTCAACCGGACGGTGCTGGCCAGCGCCGTGTGCGGCTCGCCCGTCCCCGAGGAATACTGTCTGCAGACCGGCGTGACCGGAGTCACCCAGTCCTGCCATGTGTGCGATGCCCGGCGGAGCCACGGGGCCAGCGACCTGAACGACTTCCACAGCGAGGAGGAGCCAACCTGGTGGCAGAGCCCGTCCATGGTGCACGGGGTGCAGTTCCCCAACTCCGTCAACCTGACCCTGCACCTGGGTGAGTGACAGCCCCGAGACTCCGGGTCACCCACTCCAGCACCCACACTTCGGGTCACCCACTCCAGCCCCGGGACCCCCACTCCAGCACCCACACTCCGGGTCACCCACTCCAGCCCCGAGACCCCGTGTCACCCACTCCAGCCCCGGGTCACCCACTCCAGCCCCGGGTCACCCACTCCAGCCCCGGGACCCCGGGTCACCCACTCCAGCCCCGGGTCGCCTACTCCAGCCCCGGGTCACCCACTCCAGCCCCGAGACCCCGGGTCACCCACTCCAGCCCCGAGACCCCGGGTCACCCACTCCAGCACCCACACTCCGGGTCACCCACTCCAGCACCCACACTCCGGGTCACCCACTCCAGCACCCACACTCCGGGTCACCCACTCCAGCACCCACACTCCGGGTCACCCACTCCAGCACCCACACTCCGGGTCACCCACTCCAGCACCCACACTCCGGGTCACCCACTCCAGCACCCACACTCCGGGTCACCCACTCCAGCACCCACACTCCGGGTCACCCACTCCAGCACCCACACTCCGGGTCACCCACTCCAGCACCCACACTCCGGGTCACCCACTCCAGCACCCACACTCCGGGTCACCCACTCCAGCACCCACACTCCGGGTCACCCACTCCAGCACCCACACTCCGGGTCACCCACTCCAGCACCCACACTCCGGGTCACCCACTCCAGCACCCACACTCCGGGTCACCCACTCCAGCACCCACACTCCGGGTCACCCACTCCAGCACCCACACTCCGGGTCACCCACTCCAGCACCCACACTCCGGGTCACCCACTCCAGCACCCACACTCCGGGTCACCCACTCCAGCACCCACACTCCGGGTCACCCACACTCCAGGTCACCCACTCCAGCCCCGGGTCACCCACACCAGCCCCGGGACCCCGGGTCACCCACTCCAGCCCCGGGACTTCGGGTCACCCACTCCAGCACCCACACTCCGGGTCACCCACTCCAGCACCCACACTCCGGGTCACCCACTCCAGCACCCACACTCCGGGTCACCCACTCCAGCACCCACACTCCGGGTCACCCACTCCAGCACCCACACTCCGGGTCACCCACTCCAGCACCCACACTCCGGGTCACCCACTCCAGCACCCACACTCCGGGTCACCCACTCCAGCACCCACACTCCGGGTCACCCACTCCAGCACCCACACTCCGGGTCACCCACTCCAGCACCCACACTCCGGGTCACCCACTCCAGCACCCACACTCCGGGTCACCCACTCCAGCACCCACACTCCGGGTCACCCACTCCAGCACCCACACTCCGGGTCACCCACTCCAGCACCCACACTCCGGGTCACCCACTCCAGCACCCACACTCCGGGTCACCCACTCCAGCACCCACACTCCGGGTCACCCACTCCAGCACCCACACTCCGGGTCACCCACTCCAGCACCCACACTCCGGGTCACCCACTCCAGCACCCACACTCCGGGTCACCCACTCCAGCACCCACACTCCGGGTCACCCACTCCAGCACCCACACTCCGGGTCACCCACTCCAGCACCCACACTCCGGGTCACCCACTCCAGCACCCACACTCCGGGTCACCCACTCCAGCACCCACACTCCGGGTCACCCACTCCAGCACCCACACTCCGGGTCACCCACTCCAGCACCCACACTCCGGGTCACCCACTCCAGCACCCACACTCCGGGTCACCCACTCCAGCACCCACACTCCGGGTCACCCACTCCAGCACCCACACTCCGGGTCACCCACTCCAGCACCCACACTCCGGGTCACCCACACTCCGGGTCACCCACACTCCGGGTCACCCACACTCCGGGTCACCCACACTCCGGGTCACCCACTCCAGCACCCACACTCCGGGTCACCCACTCCAGCACCCACACTCCGGGTCACCCACTCCAGCACCCACACCCCGGGTCACCCACTCCAGCCCCGAGACCCCGGGTCACCCACTCCAGCCCCGAGACCCCGGGTCACCCACTCCAGCCCCGAGACCCCGGGTCACCCACTCCAGCCCCGAGACCCCGGGTCACCCACTCCAGCCCCGAGACCCCGGGTCACCCATTCCAGCCCCGAGACTCAGCCCCATTCACTGAGACTCAGTCTATGCTAGCACAGGGACTAAGCCCATCACTGATTTAAATAATAGACTTGCTACAATCACTGGGTCATTTGTTAAACTTGTTACAATCATGGAGCGACTTGCTGCAATCAGTGGGTGAATTTTAAACCTGTTCCTGCATTTTATTGACTATCAAAAGCAGGAGGAATGGGTTCACTTACATAGAATTACACAGATTATACAGCACAGCAACAGGCCATTCGGTCCAACTAGTCCATGTTGGCGTTTCTGCTCCACTCGAGCCTCCTCCCGTCTTTCCTGATCTAACTCTATTAGTGTAACCCTCTCTTCCCTTCTTTCTCCCTCTCATGTGCTTGTCCAGCCTCCCCTTAAAATGCATCGATACTGTTCGCCTCAACACTTTATGTATATTCGGGTAAATCAGGCGAAGCTGATGGGTTTGTGGATGAAATTTCCTTTCACACGCTTTGAGCGGGTGCAACATGTGGAACAGCTGCACCTGTGTGTGTTTTCTGTGATAAGGTCATAAACTCTTTGAAAAGTAGTTTGTGGATTTAGTTTTCTGCTGGGTTGGTTAGTGTTAAATGTAAAGCAGGAGTTTGGTCAGCGGGAGACTGCGGGACCGGACCACAGATGTTATTTTCGTTTCTCAAGTCACTGGAATTGTTTCCAAGTGAGGCTTGAAACGGGGTCCCGTTCTCGTTAAATTAAGTTATTTCTTTGCAAAGTTAAGATGAAATGGAATAAAGGACAATAATAACCGAAAAACACTTCGGAAATTCTTATTTAGTTGGATGAGTTGTTATTGCCCTATTTAAAGTTCATAGATTGAGAGTCCAATTTGTGTCATTTCCCCAAACTCAAACTACAGAAGTTAATCAACCTATAAACGAAAAGATTGTGAATCAGGCAGGCGCTAGGACCCGCGCGGAACACCCGGACTCTTCGCACGAGGAGGGGAAGGGCGGGGTTTAAAATCTAATCTGACCTATCGGAGTGGAGTATGCAAATTAAAATCTGGGTCTCATTGTCCCTGAACCAATTAACCTTCGAGTATGTAAATTAAGGGGCGGGGTTACCGCGGCCACGTGGTTTAAAGCCCAGGTACTGGCAGCTAATCGGTCTCCCCCTAGCGGTTGTCAGTTTTTATTCCCACCTCCCAGGGCAATGCCGACAGGACACTGGCACATGGCACTGATTGGTTGGGGAGATTTGGGTGCAGTACTTCCATCTGGATGAGGGGTCCGTCACTGGGTTTGGAAGCTCTTCCCATTTCAGACTTTTCCAAATTTCCAAACCCCATTTTTGAGACACCTCATGAACTAGTATTCAAAACTACTAGTGAAAAAGACAGGACTTGCGTTCATATAGCGACTTGCCTTGTTTTGTCTCGGGTTGAGTCGGCATTTGCAGTCTAGCTGTACTCTGCCAACTTTGTAAGGAATTCTCTCGGACACCGGGAATAACTCCCCTGCTCTTCTTAGAAATAGTGCCACGGGATCTTTTACGTCCACCCGAGAGGGCAGATGGGACCTCGGTTTAATGTCTCATCAAAAGACGGCACCTCCGACAGTGCAGCACTCCCTTAGTACTGCACTGGGAGTGTCAGCTTAGATTTTAGTGCTCAAGTCTCTGGAGTGGGACTTGAATCAACAACCTCCTGACTCGGAGGCGAGAGTGCTGCCCACTGAGCACTGGCTGACACACGAAGGGCCCTAAGATCTTCATTGGCTGTAAAGCGCTTTGGGACATCCTGAGGTTGTGAAAGGCGCTGGAGAAATTGAATGACCCTTCTTTGCCACCATACCTTGGACCCCTCACTTCACATTCTCCCTCCTGCTCGGTGTCCCTGTCATTAGCCACTGGGAGATGACTACTCTCTGTACCTGACCAGCTCCATATGAACTGTTTGATTGATCAGCGGCGAATATTCTCTGCGTTGGAGGGCTGAGCAACTCCACTTCACAATGCCGAGGCTCTGTTGGGAATGAGGTCACCAACACTGTGACCGATGGGCTCCCGTGCAAGTTCAGCTTGGAATTGGCGTGCTCAGCCCCTGAACTGAGCGTGACCGTCTTACAATTTATAGACCTGTCTGGTTAGGACAAAGACACTGCATTTTATTTGGTGTTTTTTTTCCCCTCCCCTATTAAATCCTGGATGTGTAAATACTCACTGGGCGTGAAGCCCAGTTGAGGAAACACTCAAGGGTTTGCTCCTCTGAGGAATTGCGTTGTTTAGTCTTTCGATGTGGGATGACACAGGACATCCTCCGAGCCTGAATGTGGTTTATTTCTG
This sequence comes from Squalus acanthias, assembly GCA_030390025.1. Taxonomy (NCBI): domain Eukaryota; kingdom Metazoa; phylum Chordata; class Chondrichthyes; order Squaliformes; family Squalidae; genus Squalus; species Squalus acanthias. The sequence goes on along the minus strand of JASTWF010000362.1, from coordinate 385,660 downwards.
TGCTGTGATCATTACAGACATAAATTAGACTTGGAGCCCCTGCCTTGCTCCACCTTTGCTCGACAGTGGGCCAATATTTTGTAACTTAGCAGAAAAACATCCGTGGCTCAGTGGGCAGCACCCTCGCCTCTGAGTCAGAAGGTCGTGGATTCAAGCCCCACTCCAGAGACGTGAGTCCATAACCCAGGCCGACACTCCCAGTGACAGTACTGAGGGAGCGCCGCACTGTCGGAGTGACAGTACTGAGGGAGCGCCGCACTGTCGGAGTGACAGTACTGAGGGAGTGCCGCACTGTCGGAGGGGCAGTACTGAGGGAGTGCCGCACTGTCAGAGGGGCAGTACTGAGGGAGCGCCGCACTGTTGGAGGGGCAGTACTGAGGGAGCGCCGCACTGTCGGAGGGACAGTACTGAGGGAGCGCCGCACTGTCGGAGGGACAGTACTGAGGGAGTGCCGCACTGTCGGAGGGGCAGTACTGAGGGAGCGCCGCACCGTCGGAGGGGCAGTACTGAGGGAGTGCCGCACTGTCGGAGGGGCCGTACTGAGGGAGCGCCGCACTGTCGGAGGGGCAGTACTGAGGGAGCGCTTCACTGTCGGAGGGGCAGTACTGAGGGAGCGCCCCACTGTCGGAGGGGCAGTACTGAGGGAGCGCTGCACTGTTGGAGGGGCAGTACTGAGGGAGCGCTGCACTGTCGGAGGGGCAGTACTGAGGGAGCGCTTCACTGTCGGAGGGGCAGTACTGAGGGAGCGCCCCACTGTCGGAGGGGCAGTACTGAGGGAGCGCCGCACTGTCGGAGGGGCAGTACTGAGGGAGCGCTGCACTGTCGGAGGGGCAGTACTGAGGGAGTGCCGCACTGTCGGAGGGGCCGTACTGAGGGAGCGCTGCACTGTCGGAGGGGCAGTACTGAGGGAGCGCCGCACTGTCGGAGGGGCAGTACTGAGGGAGCGCCGCACTGTCGGAGGGGCAGTACTGAGGGAGCACCGCACTGTCGGAGGGGCAGTACTGAGGGAGCGCCGCACTATCGGAGGGGCAGTACTGAGGGAGCGCTGCACTGTCGGAGGGGCAGTACTGAGGGAGCGCCGCACTGTCGGAGGGGCAGTACTGAGGGAGTGCTGCACTGTCGGAGGGGCAGTACTGAGGGAGCGCCGCACTGTCGGAGGGGCAGTACTGAGGGAGTGCCGCACTGTCGGAGGGGCAGTACTGAGGGAGCGCCGCACTGTCGGAGGGGCAGTACTGAGGGAGTGCCGCACTGTCGGAGGGGCAGTACTGAGGGAGTGCCGCACTGTCGGAGGGGCAGTACTGAGGGAGTGCCGCACTGTCGGAGGGGCAGTACTGAGGGAGTGCCGCACTGTCGGAGGGGCAGTACTGAGGGAGTGCTGCACTGTCGGAGGGGCAGTACTGAGGGAGTGCCGCACTGTCGGAGGGGCAGTACTGAGGGAGCGCCGCACTGTCGGAGGGGCAGTACTGAGGGAGCGCTGCACTGTCGGAGGGGCAGTACTGAGGGAGCGCCGCACTGTCGGAGGGGCAGTACTGAGGGAGCGCTGCACTGTCGGAGGGGCAGTACTGAGGGAGCGCCCCACTGTCGGAGGGGCAGTACTGAGGGAGCGCCGCACTGTCGGAGGGGCAGTACTGAGGGAGTGCTGCACTGTCGGAGTGGCAGTACTGAGGGAGCGCCGCACTGTCGGAGGGGCAGTACTGAGGGAGCGCCGCACTGTCGGAGGGGCGGTACTGAGGGAGTGCTGCACTGTCGGAGGTGCCGTCTTTCGGATGAGACGCTAAACCCCGGGCCCCGTCCGCATTCTCATCTGAACATTAAAAAATCCCATGGCACGATTTCGAAGAGGAGCTGGGGAGTTATCCCTGGTGTCCTGGCCAATATTTATCCCTAAAATAACAGCTAAAAAACCCTCGATTATCTGCTCATTATCACATTGCTGTGTGTGGGAGCTTGCTGTGCGCAAATTGGCTGCTGTGTTTCCTACATTACAACAGTGACTACACGTCAAAAAGTAACTTCGTTGGCTGTGAAGCACTTTGGGACGTCCTGAAGTCGTGAAAGGTGGAATTTCTTTCTTTAATTCAGACGAGTACTGAAGAGAGCGCAAAGCAAAGATTATTGGGAGGACACCTATAGCCCTCTCCTGTCCTCTTTCTAATGCTCTACTTCTTGTTGACCCGCCCCTCACCCTATAGTTCTGTTGAGTTTATAACAATGTAAAATTGAGAAGTCGGCAGCGGGGCAGTGTCGCTCTCCTGAGATCAGAACTAAATGTAAATACTGTACTGTCTTCCATCACCAGCGTCTGGAAAGGTGAGCTGGATTACTGAAAGGTCAGTGGACCATTGACCTGATGATCATAGAACGATACAGCAGAGAAGGAGGACATTTGGCCCATTCAGCCTGTGGAAGATTATGGGGGGCAGAAACCAGGCCGTTAAAAGTCCCCCCCCCCCCTACCCAATAACAACTTGTACTTATATAGCGCCTTTAACGTAGTAAAACGTCCCAAGGCGCTTCACAGGAGCGATTATCAAACAAAATATGACACCGAGTCACATAGGGAGATATTAGGACAGGTGAAAGAGGTAGGTTTTAAGGAGCGTCTTAAAGGAGGAGAGAGAGGCGGAGAGGTTTAGGGAGGGAATTCCAGAGCTTAGGGCCCAGGCAGCTGAAGACACGACCACCAATGGTGGAGTGATTAAAATCAGGGTTGTACAAGAGGCCAGAATTGGAGGAGCGCAGAGATCTCGGGGGGCGGCGGGGTTGTGGGGCTGATGGAGATTACAGAGATAGGGAGGGGCGAGGCTATGGAGGGATTTGAAAAGAAGGATGAGAATTTTAAAATTGAGGCGTTGCCGGACTGGGAGCCAATGTAGGTCAGCGAGCACAGGGGTGATGGGTGAACGGGACTTGGTGCGAGTTAGGACACGGGGCAGCAGAGGTTTGGATGAGCCGATGTCTCAAAGCACTTTGCACCCACTGGCTTACTTCTGAAGTGCAGTCACTCCTGTTGCATCGAGATGCACCATCCCTTTAAACCGTGCTTGGCGTTCCCCTTTAAAGGCAGCGAGGAATCCGACTCCCACCTTGGAACAGCCTCTGCGCACTCACGCCACACAAAAGCTTGAAGTAAACAAGGAAACGAGACATTTAGAACCCTTCCTGGATTAATTGAGGCTTGAGACCCAAGCCCTGCACGACCAGCAAATGGTGATTGTTTAAATCAACATTACTTTGTGATGTCTAGGCTAATAAATTAACGGCATACGTCACTCCAGATGTCTGACTCCTTTGCAAAATAATATAAATCATTGCGACAGATCAGTGATCTACAGTTGAGCGATTAAACCGGACCAGCGCGCTGCGCTACACAGCGGGAGTCGGTTAGCTTCCCACACGATCGCGGGATTAGGAGGAAGTCTGGGGCATGTGGGGGGGGGGGTCTAAACTCTCCTTGTGGGGCGCACCTGGGGGGGGGGCGAAGGCTGCAACGCTTATGCCCCGCTCAGGAGAGCAGGTTAAAGTTCGGCTGGGCGAGTAAGAAACCCGCCCAATTTCCATCGCTCGAATGTTGTCTGATAATCGCTCCTGGGACGTAGTACTATGTTAAAGGCGCTGTATAAATGCAAGTTAAAACATCTGCTCTCTCAGGTGGACGTAAAAGATCCCACGGCCACTATTTCGAAGAAGAGCAGGGGAGTTCTCCCTGGTGTTCTCGGCCAATATTTATCTCTCAACCAACATCACTAAAAACAGATGATCCGGTCATTATCACAGTGCTGTTTGCGGGATCTTGCTGTGCGCATATTGGCTGCTGTGTTTCCCACATTACAACAGTGACTACACTTCAAAAAGTACTTCATTGGCTGTAAGGAGCTTTGGGACGTCCTGAGGTCATAGAGCACAGAAAGAGGCCCTTCGGCCCATCGTGTCCGCGCCGGCCATCAACCCTGTCTATTCTAATCCCATTTTCCAGCACTTGGTCCGTAGCCTTGTATGCTATGGCGTTTCAAGTGCTCATCTAAATGCTTCTTGAATGTTGTGAGGGTTCCTGCCTCTGCCACCCTTTCAGGCAGTGAGTTCCAGATTCCAACCACCCTCTGGGTGAGAAAGTTTTTCCTCAAATCCCCTCTAAACTTCCTGCCCCTTACCTTGAAACTATGCCCCCGTAAAGGTTGTAAAAGGCGCTGTATAAATGCCGGATTTTTTTTTGTAAAGTTTTATTAAAAGGGAAGAATTTCATCATTACACAAACACCCCAAGGCGAGAGGCTGAGTGACCGAGTGCAATGTGCCATCTTTTGATTTCTCCTGTTCAAAGTCAGCTGTTCCTGTGCTGTGGTGGAAGCTGATGTTCCAGACAGATAATAGCGACAGGACGACCACTCTGTCTGTCTGTCTGTCTGCCTCTCTCTCTCTCTCTCTCTGGACTGGGGGATTCGGGTCAGGCTGTTCCCAGACCAGACGGGCCCTGAGTCTCCGCAGCTGTTCCCAATCCAGAGGAAGTTTAGATTGGACTTCCGATCGCGGGAGATGAAAGACGAAACACTTAGGCAGCTCCCCCGATCCGGGATGTTCCCCACACTTAACAATCATGTGGCCTTTTTAATCGGGCTTAACTTTAATGAGACCATAACTAGGCCCCAAGCATTCCACCTCTCCCACGCCCATCACTGTTGTGACAATTTAAATTTGCAAATAAGAACATTCCAGTCACACAAGTCAACCAGCACCAGATTACCCAGGGGGGCTGTTACTGATTATTAGTTTAGTTAAAGACAGCCATGGTTTAACCATTGTCTCATATTTTCCTCTACATGTCTAATTACACCATAAAAGCGCAGAAGACCTGGATGTTTGGTTCTGCTGTGTTTAAAAAAAAAATGCAAGTAATGAATGAGTCAAAGAGCCTCGAGCTCAAGGCTTCGCCCCCCTCCCTCTCTCTTTAACCTCCTCCAGCCCTACAACCCCCCGAGATCTCTGCGCTCCTCCAATTCTGGCCTCTTGCGCATCCCCCGATTTCCTTCACTCCACCATTGGCGCCGTGCCTTCAGCTGCCTGGACCCCAAGCCCTGGAATTCGCTCCCTCAACCTCTCCGCCTCTCTGAGTTTCGGGGTGCGGGTGGGGGGGAGGGCGGGGGGTGTCTGGGGTGGCTTGCCAGGAGACAGGGAGTGTCAGTGGGATGTTGAGTAGTGAGTTTAATAGTAATTTTAATCTAAATTAAATGGGAGCAATGTTACTTTAAAGTCAGCAGGCGCGTAATTCGGTTACGCCCCGTTTGGGGGCGGTCCCCGAGTTAAGGCTGGACATTTAGCTGCGCTCTCTGCAGGGCCTCCGATGGCCCACACTAGGCCACCAGGGCGGCGAGGTGCCACGGGCTGCGCGATGGCGGCCAGGACCACGCCACAGCCCACCACGCAGTGCCGCCCTGGAGGTCGACCAAAAACAGAAAATGGCGGCGCGGGTCGCGGCCGCACCTCCCCTTTAACTACCGTCCCGGGAGTGGAGGTCGGCCCGGTTCGCGACCCGTGAGGCTGACACTGACACCGCCCGCGGCAGCCTCGCGGGGCGCAGCCGAATGTCTGCCGCGGGGCGCTAAGGGGTCGCCACCCACGTCATTGCCAGAGGCGCGACGGCCCGGGGCGCTACCTGGCGGGGGCGCGGCACTATCGGGTAGAGCCTCAGCAATGCCCCGCCCAATTTCTCGGGAGGTGTTTTTTTTGCCCCCCCCCGGACAATCAGCCTTTTGCGCCCTGTTAGCGCCCCCCGGGGGCGCTAACGACAGGCGCAAAGGAGCTGAATTTCTAGTCCAGCGAGTCCTGTAAAGCGGGATGAATCGAATTTAAATGGGTGAAATGTAAATTTAAATCGGATGTCATAAAATTCATTATTCAATGGGTGCTAACTGTTTTGGAATGATTTCCCAGCTAGGTTTAAGATGCTGATGGACTTCACGGTGCAGCTGGTTACTCGCCTGCATGAGCTGAAATACTAGAGAGTCAATCTAGATGGGCTGAATGGCCTATCGTCTTCTTGGGCTTTGTCTTACGCAAGTTTGCCTCGTTGTTTGTTCTGGCCTCTGTTATACATAGCTCAGAGGGACAGGAAGGGCTGGATGTTGGGGGTGTGGAGCGAGGTGGGGGGGTGTGGAGCGAGGGCGGGGTGGAGGGGTGGGGGAGCGGGGTGGGGGGTGGGGTAGGGTGCCCGGGCAGGCTGCTTTGATGTGGTGGAGAAGGTGCAGCGCAGATTCACCAGGATGATACCCGGGCTAAAAGGGTCAAATTCTGAGGGCAGGTTGCTTGTATTCCCTCGAGTAAAGTAGATCAAGGGGTGTACGAATTGAGATGTTAAAGAAAAAAAGACTTGCATTTCTATAGCGCCTTTCACCACCTCAGGACGTCCCAAAGTGCTTTACAGCCAATGAAGAATTTTTTGAAGTGTTGTCACTGTTGTAGGAAATGCGGCAGCCAATTTGCGCACAGCAAGATCCCACAACCAGCAATGTGATAATGACCAGATAATCTGTTTTAGTGATGTTGATTGAAGGATAAATATTGGCCCGGGACACCGGGGAGAACTCCCCTGCTCCTCTTCAAAATAGTGCCACGGGATCTTTTACTTCCACCTGAGAGGGCAGATGGGGCCTCGGTTTAATGTCTTATCCGAAAGACGGCACCTCCGACAGTGCAGCACTCCCTCAGTACTGCGCTGGGAGTGTCAGCCTAGATTTTTGTGCTCAAGTCTCTGGAGTGGAGCTCGAACCCACAACCTTCTGACTCAGAGGCGAGAGTGCTGCCCACTGAGACACAGCCGACACCGTTAAGATGATTAAAGGAGTTGATGGGGTAGATGGGGAGAAACTATTTCCTCTGGTGGGGGGAGTCCAAAACAAGGGGGCAGAACCTTAAAATTAGAGCCAGGCCGTTCAGGGGTGATGTCAGGAAGCATTTCTTCACACAAAGGGCAGTGGAAATCTGGAACTCTCTCCCCCCAAAAAGCTGTTGAGGCTGGGGGTCAATTGAAAATATCAAAACTGAGACACAGATTTTGTTCAGTAAGAGTATTGAGGGTTACGGAACCGAGGCGGGTAGATGGAGTTAAGATACAGATCAGGCATGAACTTAATTGAATGATGGAACAAGCTTGAAAGGTTAAAGGCCTCCTCCTGTTCCTATGTTCCTTCCTAATGACTCTTTTCAGAATTCTCACAGTGTGCCTAAGGTCGGAGATGTGATTCATGGGCCCTTCCCGCTCTCCTAACCCTCTCCCCCCCCAGATAGGTGAGTTGACCACCTGACTGAGGTAAACGGGTGGGAGTAACGGGCCGCCCTGGGGCTCTAGTTTGGCTCAGTTGCCGACACTCTGATCTCTGAGAAAGTTGTGGGTTCAGGAGCCACTGCGGGGGTTGAGCACATGATGGACAAGGCCGACACTCCCAGCGCACTACTGAGGGAGTGCAGCATTGCCGGAGCTGCCGTCTTTTGGATGTGACGTCAAACTCATCTCCACGTCAACAACAATAACTTGCATTTATATAGCGCCTTTTAATGTAGTAAAATGTTCCAAGGCGCTTCACAGGAGCGATTATCAAATAAAATTTGACACCGACATAAGGTGATATTAGGACAGGTGACGAGGGAGGTTTTAAGGAGCGTCTTAAAGGAGTGGAGAGAGAGGCGGAGAGATTTAGGGAGGGAATTCCAGAGCTTGGGGCCCAGGCAGCTGAAGGCACGGCCTCCAATGGTGGAGTGATGAAAATCGGGGATGCTCAAGAGGGCAGAATTGGAGGAGCGCGGAGATCTGGGAGGGTTGTGGGGCTGGAGGAGGTTACAGAGATGGGGATCTATATCTGCCTGGTCCGGTGGTTCCTGCGAAGTGCTGTGAAGGAGAGCAGGGAAATCTCCCAGGGTCCTGGCTAACATTCCTCCCTTAAACCACCACAGCAACAACAACAAAAAAAAGCAATATGAAACAATCATTCATCTCATTGTGGGATCTTGCTGTGCGCAAATTGGCTGTTGCGTTTTCGACATAACAGAAGCCAGTGCTCTTCAGGGTAAATCATTATATGTGAAGAACATTGCAATGTGTCTGAGAGATGTGAAAGACTGATACAGCACAGCAGGAGGCCATTCGGCCCATTGTGCCTGTGCTGGCTCTTTGGTCGAGCTCTCCAATCAGCCCCACTCCCCCCCGGTCTTTCCCCATAGCCCTGCAAATTGTTTCCCTTCAAGTATTTATCCAATTCCCTTTTTCGAAAGTTACCGTTGAATCCGCTTCCACCACCCTTTCAGGCAGCGCGTTCCAGATCACAACAACTTGCTGCGTTAAATAAAATTCTCCTCCTCTCTCTCCCCTGCGCGTCCCCCCTCCCCCCCGGGTTCTTTTTGCCAATTATCTTCAATCTGTGTCCTCTGGTTACCGACCCTCCTGCCAGTGGAAACAGTTTCTCCTTATTTACTGGACCAAAACCCCACATGATTTTGAACAACTCGATCAAATCGCCCTTTCTAAATGTACGGCAAATGTCAGATCTGGGGCCAAACATTTTCTAACGCTGTGAGACTTGACTCCTCCGTCAAAGGGCTTGTGACAAACTGGAGATGACACTCTTGGACTCTGGTGGTTTTTTTTCCTTTCGCCAGACATGTCAGGAGGAGGTCAGTGTTTGTACTGGATTTTTTTTTTAAATGTATAAAGCAAAATAAGAAACACATTTCAATGATGTACTGGCAGTGGTGCTGGAAGAAGACTTGGAGTGAAGTTAATTCACTGGGATCAGTTTACAGTGGACATTGGATCGGAGCCAGGGAGCTCTTGAACTCCATGTTCAAGAAACAATCATTTCAGCGGGCACCGTCGATACCATCAGGACTTGCACATGGTGGGGGTGGGGAGGCAGATTCTAGTCAGCCGTGGCTCAGTGGGCAGCACCCTCACCTCTGAGTCAGGAGGTTGTGGGTTCGAGTCCCTACTCCAGAGACTTGAGCACAAAAATCTAGGCTGACCCTCCCAGTGCAGTACTGAGGGAGTGCTGCACTGTCGGAGGGGCAGTACTGCGGGAGCGCCGCACTGTCAGAGGGGCCATACTGAGGGAGCGCTGCACTGTCGGAGGGGCAGTGCTGAGGGAGCGCCGCACTGTCGGAGGGGCAGTACTGAGGGAGCGCTGCACTGTCAGAGGGGCCGTACTGAGGGAGAGCCGCACTGTCAGAGGTGCCGTCTTTCAGATGAGACGTTAAACCGAGGCCCCGTCTGCTCTCTCAAGTGGACGTAAAAGATCCCATGGCACTATTTCGAAGAAGAGCAGGGGAGTTATCCCCGGTGTCCTGGGGCCAATATTTATCCCTCAACCATCATCACTAAAACAAATGATCTGGTCATTATCACATGTCTGTTTGTGGGAGCTTGCTGTGCGCAAATTGGCTACCGCGTTTCCTACATTACAACAGTGACTACACTTCAAGAAGTACTTCATTGGCTGTAAAGCGCTTTGGGAGGAAAGCAGGGTGTGTGTGTTAGAGGAAGGCTGAAAGTACTGGGGAGTTCAGCAGCTTTTTCTGCTTTTAACTTCAACCCTGAGCTGTCATCTCCTTCCTGTTCCACTCTGAGATGAATCACTTGGACTGCCCTTGTGGTGAACGAGGAAGTCACTCTGGGGCTGTTGTTTGCATCAAGGTCCGGGTGGCCCAGTGTGGCCCCCAGAAAAGGTGGGAGGACAATTCGCAAGAGCCGCAGGGGTTCAGAGGGTGATCTCTCACCGACCCTGCCAGCCCCCTTATTGCCACCTCCATGTACAGTACAACACAAATCTGCTCGCCCCCCCCCCCACCCCCCAAACTCCCGACATGTTGGTGCTAATGGGAATGTACATAGAATTACATAGTATTTAGGAACAGGCCATTCAGCCCCTCGAGCCTGTCCCGCCATTCAATGAGATCATGGCTGATCTGTGAACCTAACTCCATACACCCGCCTTTGCCCCATATCTCTTAATACCTTTGGTTAACAAAAAGCTATCAATCTCAGGTTTAAATTAACAATTGATCTAGCATCAATTGCCGTTTGCGGAAGAGAGTTCCAAACTTCTACCACACTTTGTGTGTAGAACTGTTTCCCAATTTCACTCCTGAAAGGTCCGGCTCTAATTTTTAGACTATGCCCCCTAGTCCGAGAATCCCCAACCAGCGGAAATAGTTTTTCTCTCTCTCTCTCTCTCTCTCTCTCTCTACCCTATCTGTTCCCCGTAATATCCTGAAAATACAGCACAGAAACAGGCCATTCGGCCCAACTGGTCCGTGCCGGTGTTGATGCTCCACACGAGCCTCCTCCCACCCCATCAACATATCCTTCTATTCCTTTCTCCCCCATGTGTTTATCCAGCTTCCCCTTAAACACATCTATACTATTCACCTCAACCACTCCCTGTGGGAGCGAGTTCCACATTCTCACCACTCTCTGGGTAAAGAAGTTTCTTCTGAATTCCCCATTGGATTTATTAGTGACTATCTTATATTTCTGGTACACAGTTTTGATCCCCCCCCCCCCCCCCCCACAAGTGGGAACATCGTGTCTCTGTTTACCCTATCAAACCCTTTCATAATTTTGAAGACCTCGATCAGGCTGTGGAGGCTCAGTCGTTGAGTATATTCAAGACAGAGATCGATAGATCTTTGAAAATTAAGGGATATGGGGATAGTTCAGGAAAGTGGAGCTGAGGTCGAAGATCAGCCATGATCTCATTGAATGGCGGAGCAGGCTCGAGGGGCCGAATGGCCGACTCCTGCTCCTATTTCTTATGTTCTTATGTCACCCCTCAGCCTTCTCTTTTCTAGAGAAAAGAACCCCAGCCTATTTAGTCTTTCCTGATTAAATATATGCTCTCAGTTCTGGTATCATCCTTGTGAATCATTTTTGCACCTTCTCCAGTGTCTCTATATCCTTTTCATAATATGGAGGCCAGAATTCTTCACAGTGCTCCAAGTGTGGTCTCACCAAGATTCGATACAAGTTTAACATAAAATCAATGCTTTTCAATTCTATCCCTTTAGAAATGAATCCCAGTGCCTGGTTTGCTTTTTTCTATGTACTTATTAACCTGCGTCGCTACTTTTAGTGATCTGTGTATCTGTTCCCCCAGATCCCTCTGTTCCTCTAACCCCATTTAGACGCTTATTTTCCGAGGAGTGTGTGGCCTCCTTACTCTTCTGACCAAAACACCAGGACTGGAGGAGACATGTTGTTGAACATTCCGAGGGAGAACCTCCTCCGGGTTCTTCCCATTTCCCGGGAGAGGGTTCCGCCGAACTTACAGCAGTAGCTCGGGAGAATGCACTCTCCTCCTGCCACTGGAATTCCTGATGACGGACGCACTCCAGCTCTTCCAGGGCCCACAAGAATAATTCACAGGAACAGGAGGAGGCCATTCAATGAGATCGTGGCTGATCTGTATCTTAACTCCATCTAGCCGCCTCGGTTCCGTATCCCTTCATACCCTTGACTGACAAAATTCTATCGATCTCAGTCTTGAAATTTTCAATTGACCCCCCCCGGCCTCAACAGCTTTTTGGGGGAGAGAGTTCCAGATTTCCACCACCCTCTGTGTGAGGAAGTGCTTCCTGACATCACCACTGAACGGCCTGGCTCTAATTTTAAGGTTCTGCCCCCTTGTTCTGGACTCCCCCCACCAGAGGAAATAGTTTCATTGAAGCATAGAAGATAGGAGCAGGAGTAGGCCATTCGGCCCCTCGAGCCTGCTCCGCCATTCAATGAGATCATGGCTGATCATCCAAACTCAGTACCCTATCCCTGCTTTCTCCCCATATCCCTTGATACCTTTAGCCTTAAGAAATATATCTATCTCCTTCTTGAATATATTTAATGAATTGGCCTCAACTGCCTTTTGTGGTAGAGAATTCCACAGGTTCACCACTCTCTGGGTGAAGAAATTCCTCCTCATCTCAGTCCTAAATGGCTTACCCCTTATCCTTAGACTGTGACCCCTGGTTCTGGACTCCCCCGCCATCGGGAACATCCTTCCTGCATCTAGTCTGTCTAGTCCTGTTAGAATTTTATAAGTTTCAATGAGATCCCCTCTCATTCTTCTAAACTCCAGCGAGTATAAGCCCAATCGACCCAATCTCTCTTCATTCGTCATTCCTGCCATCCCAGGTATCAGTCTGGTAAATCTTCGCTGCACTCCCTCCATGGCAAGAACATCCTTCCTCAGATAAGGCGACCAAAACTGCACGGAATACTCAAGGTGTGGTCTCACCAAGGCCCTGTACAGCTGCAGCAAGACATCCTTGCTCCTGTACTCATACCATTTGCCTTCTTAACCGCCTGCTGCACCTGCATGCTTATCTTCAGCGACTGGTGCACAAGGACACACAGATCTCGTTGCACTTCCCCTTTTCCCAATCTATTGCCGTTCAGATAATAATCTGTCTTCCTGTTTTTGCCACCCAAGTGGATAACCTCACATTTATCCACGTTATACTACATCTGCCCACTCACCCAACCTGTCCAAATCATCCTGGAGTTTCGCTGCATCCTCCTCACAGCACACACTCCCACCCAGCTTTGTGTCGTCTGCAAACTTGGAGATATTACATCTAAGTTTCTCTCTCTCTACCCTATCAACTCCTTTAATCATCTTAAACACCTCGATTAGATCACCCCTTAATCTTCTAAACTCGAGGGAATACAAGCCCAGTCTGTGCAACCTGCCCTCAGCATTTCACCTGGGACGTCCTGAGGTCGTGAAAGGCGCTATGTAAGTGCAGCTTTTTCGTGCCGAGGCCGTGGGCTCCCAGGGAGCTGCGGGTGCTGCTCCAACGCTGGCCATTGGGAGGTGCAGGAGAGCAGCCTGGTGTGACTGCTCGCTCCGAATTCATCCCACCCCAAGAGTAAACCGTTGGATCGTTTTCGTCCGCTCACTGGACTCATTTTTGGGATGAAAGTATTAAATGTCGGGAAATATCACCGGGGGGGGGGGGAAAGTACAGATAAAACCGCCCAACTCTGCCGAGAGCGATCTCATTTATTCCACATGCGCAGTCGATTAAAGCTCAGTGGGGAGTCCCACCGTTCCTTGCACTTACTCATGTGCCATTTGCATTTAAACAGACAAACTGTGTGGGAGGTTTTACTCAGACTGACTGTGTGCCAGAACCACTCTTGAGAAAAGGTCACACTGTCTGTGCAAAAACTCAATCAGAAATTGGCCCTTTCTGAGATTTGAACACAAAAAAGCCCAAACAAATTGCACCCAGGCCTTTTACAAAGTATCTGTGGCTGTCTGACATTGATCTCTGATTCAGGGAATCATACGGCACAGAAGGAAGCCATTCGGCCCATCGTGTCTGTGCCGGCCGAAAAAAGAGCGATCCAGCCTAATCCCACTGTCCAGCTCTTGGTCCGTAGCCCTGTAGGTTACAGCACTTCAAGCGCATATCCAAGTACTTTTTAAATGCGATGAGGGTTTCTGCCTCTACCACCCTTTCAGGCAGTGAGTTCCAGACCCCCACCACCCTCTCTGTGAAAACAGTTCTCTTCAACTCCCCTCTACTCCTCCGACCAATTACTGTAAATCTCAGCCCCCTGGTTATTGACCTCTCTGACTGTCTGGACGGTGACCCCGATTGACTGCCTGGACGGTGACCCCGATTGACGGTCTGGACGGTGACACCGGATTGCCGGTCTGGACGGTGACCCCCCGATTGACGGTCTGGACGGTGACCCCCCGGATTGACAGTCTGGACAGTGACCCCGGATTGACAGTCCGGACGGTGACCCCCGGATTGCCGGTCTGGACGGTGACCCCCGATTGACGGTCCGGACGGTGACCCCCCGATTGACGGTCCGGACGGTGACCCCGGATTGACAGTCTGGACGGTGACCCCCCGATTGACGGTCTGGACGGTGACCCCCGATTGACGGTCCGGACGGTGACCCCCGATTGACGGTCCGGACGGTGACCCCCCGATTGACGGTCCGGACGGTGACCCCGGATTGACAGTCTGGACGGTGACCCCCCGATTGACAGTCTGGACGGTGACCCCCCGATTGACGGTCTGGACGGTGACCCCCGGATTGACGGTCCGGACGGTGACCCCCCGATTGACGGTCCGGACGGTGACCCCGGATTGACGGTCCGGACGGTGACCCCGGATTGACAGTCTGGACGGTGACCCCCCGATTGACGGTCTGGACGGTGACCCCCCGATTGACGGTCTGCTCCTCTGTGTAAGATCACTCTCGAGTGTTGCTCTCTGACTGCTGCTGCACTTGGTTAGTAACATTGATTCGGGCACATTTCTAACTCGATCAGAATTCCCCTGCACCGTGAACAGTGAAAGGATTATTGATGAAGGAGCTGAGTAATTAAGACTGTGTTCTTCTAGCTGCGGGGCTGAATTGGGAAAGGTATTGAGCTGTTTTAAGGGGATGCTGATACCGGAGAATGGAAAGCCCAGTGCCAAGGAGCCAAGTAAGGGGGTGTTGCCCCTGATGCTGGGTGGTCTGCACCCAGGCCTTTGCCAGGCTGGTAATGGGCACACAATGTGGGGGCAGTCTATGGTGCCTTGTACCCTGGGGGAAGTCTGCCATGCGGGCAAAGCCAAGTGTTCTCCCGTCCTACTTCCCTCTGTCCGTGGGGAAGGAGATGTTAAAGATAAAAAGTACTTGCATTTCTCCAGCGCCTTTCACAACCTCCGGACATCCCAAAGAACTTTACAGCCAATGAAGTACTTTTTGAAGTGTAGTCGCTGTTGTGATGTGGGAAACGCAGCTGTGGAAGCACAGGGCCCGAATTTCAATAACATATTCATCAGAACAACTTGCATTTATATAGCACCTTTAACACAGGAGCGATTATCAAACAGAATCTAACTCCGAACCACATCAGGAGATATTGGGACAGGCGACCAAAGCTTGGTCAAAGAGGTCGGTTTTAAGGAGCGTCTTAAAGGAGGAGAGAGGCGGAGAGGTGGAGAGGTTTAGGGAGGGAATTCCAGAGCTTGGGGCCCAGGCAGCTGTAGGCACGGCCGCCAATGGGGGAGCGATGGAAATCGAGGATGCGTAAGGGGCCAGAATTGAAGGAACGCAGAGATCTCGGGGTTGTGGGGCTGGAGGAGGTTACAGAGAGAGGGAGGGGCGAGGCCATGGAGGGATTTGAACACGAGGATGAGAATTTTAAAATATTCAGTGTTGGGAATACTTCTGACCCGCCCTCCTGACGCCAACACACAAGCCCGATCCAAGCTGTCGGGTGGCACACTGCCTGTCATAACGGAGGCGTTGGCGCCCGTTAGATGGGCACGACGCCATCAAAATTCCAGGCTGTTTCTAAACATCTGCGAGCGAAATATCGAGTTATATATATTTTATTTCTCTTGTTTTAGGAAAGTCGTTCGAGATCACCTACATCCGACTGAAGTTTCACACCAGCAGGCCGGAGAGCTTTGCCATCTACAAGAGGACACGGGAGGGCGGCCCCTGGATCCCCTACCAGTATTACAGCGCCTCGTGCCGCAAAACCTACGGCGTTCCCGCCAGGAGCTTCCTGCGGCCGGGGAACGAGGAGCGGGTGGCGTTCTGCACCGACGAGTTCAGCGACATCTCCCCGCTGACCGGGGGCAACGTGGCCTTCTCCACCTTGGAAGGGAGACCCAGTGCGTACAGCTTCGACACCAGCCCCATGCTGCAGGTAAGTTAAACCCCCCACCCGCCCGTGAGGGAGGTCTGCCTTACAAAGGTCCTCAATACTACAGGTGTCGGCCTTGGCTCAGTGCGTCGCTCACTCTGGCCTCTGAGTCAGAAGGTCGCGAATCCAGGTCCCCGCTCCAGAGACTTGAGCGCAAAATCTAGGCGAGAGTACTGAGGGAGCGCCGTACTGTCGGAGGGGCTGTACTGAGGGAGTGCTGCACTGTCGGAGGGGCAGCGCTGAGGGAGCGCCGCACTGTCGGAGGGGCAGTACTGAGGGAGCGCCGCACTGTCGGAGGGGCAGTACTGAGGGAGTGCCGCACTGTCGGAGGGGCAGTACTGAGGGAGCGCCGTACTGTGGAGGGGCAGCGCTGAGGGAGCGCTGCACTGTCGGAGGGGCAGTACTGAGGGAGTGCCGCACTGTCGGAGGGGCAGTACTGAGGGAGCGCTGCACTGTCGGAGGGGCAGTACTGAGGGAGCGCTGCACTGTCGGAGGGGCAGTACTGAGGGAGCGCCGTACTGTCGGAGGGGCAGTACTGAGGGAGCGCCGCACTGTCGGAGGGGCAGCGCTGAGGGAGCGCCGTACTGTCGGAGGGGCAGTACTGAGGGAGCGCCGTACTGTCGGAGGGGCAGCGCTGAGGGAGCGCCGCACTGTCGGAGGGGCAGCGCTGAGGGAGCGCCGCACTGTCGGAGGGTCAGTACTGAGGGAGCGCTGCACTGTCGGAGGGCAGTAATGAGGGAGCGCCGCACTGTTGGAGGGGCAGTACTGAGGGAGCGCTGCACTGTCGGAGGGGCGGTACTGAGGGAGCGTCGGAGGGGCGGTACTGAGGGAGCGCTGCACTGTCGGACGGGCAGTACTGAGGGAGCGCTGCACTGTCGGAGGGGCAGTACTGAGGGAGCGCCGCACTGTCGGAGGGGCAGTACTGAGGGAGCGCCGCTCTGTTGGAGGGGCAGTACTGAGGGAGCGCTGCACTGTCGGAGGGGCAGTACTGAGGGAGCGCCGCACTGTCGGAGGGGCAGTACTGAGGGAGCGCCGCACTGTCGGAGGGGCAGTACTGAGGGAGCGCCGCACTGTCGGAGGGGCAGTACTGAGGGAGCGTCGCGCTGTCGGAGAGGCGGTACTGAGGAGGGAGACGTCTTTCAGATGAGACGTTAAACCGAGGTCCCGTCTGCTCTCTCCGGTGGACATAAAAGATCCCACGGCCACTATTTCAAAGAAGAGCAGGGGAGTTCTCCCCGGTGTTCTGGCCCAATACTTTGCTGTTTGTGGGATCTTGCTGTGCACAAATTGGTTACTGCGTTTCCCACATTACAACAGTGACCATACTTCAAAAAGCACTTCATTGGCTGTAAAGCGCTTTGGGACGTCCTGAGGTTGTGAAAGGTGCTGGAGAAATGCAAATCTTTTCGTTTGTTACTTAGCGCTCATTAGGTTATGATGGGATATCAGTGCTGGAGGATGGGCTGATGGCACCATGCACTCCTTGGTCATGTGTGACACCGTTAGATGTGAGTATACCTCCCCCTAGATACAGAGTAAAGCTCCCTCTACACTGTCCCATCAAACACTCTCAGGGCAGGTACAGCACGGGTTAGATACAGAGTAAAGCTCCCTCTACACTGTCCCATCAAACACTCCCAGAGCAGGTACAGCACGGGTTAGATACAGAGTAAAGCTCCCTCTACACTGTCCCATCAAACACTCCCAGGACAGGTACAGCACGGGTTAGATACAGAGTAAAGCTCCCTCTACACTGTCCCATCAAACACTCCCAGAGCAGGTACAGCACGGGTTAGATACAGAGTAAAGCTCCCTCTACACTGTCCCATCAAACACTCCCAGGACAGGTACAGCACGGGTTAGATACAGAGTAAAGCTCCCTCTACACTGTCCCATCAAACACTCCCAGGACAGGTACAGCACGGGTTAGATACAGAGTAAAGCTCCCTCTACACTGTCCCATCAAACACTCCCAGGGCAGGTACAGCACGGGTTAGATACTCACACTCACACTCACACACTCTCATGGAGAGCATGGTGCTCAGATTTTCCAGGTTCTGTTAATGAGTAGCTGTAACAATCCCACAGTATCCTGTGAGGTTTTCTCTCCAGGGTTATATGTGTGTATTAGAGAGAGTACATGGGATGATTTCTCCCCCTCCCAACTCCTCACCATTTAATAACACAACCCAGCTCTGCCTCTGAAAGGCATCCTGTAATCTGCAGCTCCAGTCCTCTCATTTCCTCTGGTGGCCCTTTCTGACTGAAGTTGGCCAATTAGTGCGCGGTCCAGGAGAATTCTTTCTGCAGACTTGTGTGGGAAATTGCATTGCGATTGTCTCAAGATATGATTACCACATGAAAGCCCTTTCGCCCGTGAGGAGACGGTGACGCCTCCTATCCGGGTTAGAGACACACTTCAGTCCGGGGGAGCTGGGAAGTAATTCAGGTCAGGCTTCCTGCTACTGTTTGACCTTCCCTGTTGAAAGGTCACGGCGCCGGCCACCCTCCCGCACGTATCTGACCATCGCACAACGGCTGATTGGTCAGGAATGGCCTACGAACTCTTCTCTGAAACAGCTGCCTCAATTACTTGATGACAATCTTGGGACAGGTCGTTGGATCCAATGCAAGTGGACGATTTCCAGATATCCTCCAACGCCCACCGTGTTTAAGCAATGTGGGACCGAGCTCACAGAAGGAATTCCCTGGTACTGCCCTTCGCTGATCATCCTCGCTCCACGTTGATTTTCCATTCAGTTCATGTGGCAAACCAGGCCCCTTTTTTGATTAGGAAACGGCGCGGTGCAAGAACGGAGCCATACTGCCCGGCCTACCTCCCCTCCCCGCTGACGGACACCACAACTCAGTGGGTCGCCCCCTCGCCTCTGAGTCAGAAGGTTGTGGGTTCAAGTCCCACTCCAGAGACTTCAGCACAAAAATCCAGGCTGACACTCCCAGTGCCAGTACTGAGGGAAGATCCCACGGCACTATTTCGAAGACGAGCGGGGGAGTTCTCCCCGGTTATCCCCCAACCAACATCATTAAACAGATTATCTGCTCATTATCACATTGCTGTTTGTGGGAGCTTGCTGTGCGCAAATTGGCTGCTGCGTTTCCTACATTACAACAGTGACTCCACTTCAAACAAAAGTCCTTGGTTGGCTTTGGGACACCCCGAGGTGGTGAAAGATGCTCTCTCAATGCGAGTCTTTCTTTACACAGACACTATTGTTGGTGGCCAACAAATGGCCCGTTGCTTTCCGAGCTGTGCGTCGCGAGGTTGAGTTCCCCCCCGCCCCCGCCCCAGCCAAACGCTCCTTCCCTCCGACCCTTTAGTTCCAGCGTCAAAAGCTCGAAATAAAGTCAAACCGTGAAGGACTTGAAAACTTCCTCCGTCCTTCCTGCAGGCAGCGGCACTGCTTTTATCATTATTGATAAAACAGAGAAGTTGGAGGGTTTTTTTGTGGGGGGGGCAGGGGAATATTTACTCTCCAACCCACGACACTTCTAGTTCATCTGGCTGGGATTTGGCTTGATGCAGAGCGGTGACCGGGCCCAACATTGGGGTCGCCATCTCTGGTTGGACATATTCCTGGAGGTTTCATCACATGACTTCCCGCCGCTAACCGCTCCACCCCCCCCTGCTCTCCTCCTCCCATTGGTCGCCCGATATGCCCATCATCACAACGCCCCGCCTTCCCATTAACCGATTGGATGATTCTTGACTGTCGGTCAAAGAGCCTTTTCTCCCCAATCTCCAATATTTTTATAACTAATAAATGAAAGTGTTCAAACAAAATGGTAATAAAACCCACAATTGTTTTTTTTTAAATGCCCCTATGATTTTTCTCTGTGGTTTTTGCTCGTGGCAATTCCTGGGGACCCCAGGCCAAACCCTGCAGGGTTGGCAACCCTAGTCCCCACCCATAGACTGAAAGAGAACATCAGAATTAGGAGCAGGAGTCGGCCATTCGGCCCCTCGAGCCTGCTCCGCCATTCAATAAGATCATGGCTGATCTTCGACCTCAACTCCACTTTCCCGTCTGATCCCCATAACCTTCGATCCCCTCGAGTCCAAAAATCTATCGATCTCCGTCTTGAATATACTCAACGACTGAGCCTCCACAGCCCTCTGGGGCAGAGAATTCCAAAGATTCACCACCCTCTGAGTGAAGAAGTTCCTCCTTATCTCAGTCCTAAATGGCCGACCCCTTATCCTGAGACTGTGACCCCTGGTTCTAGACTCTCCAGCCAGGGGAAACATCCTCCCTGCACCTACAGAGAGAGGGAGAATGAGAATGAGAGGGGGAGAGAGAGAGCGACATGGGGTCACGATCTGGCCCCTTGGTCTCTTTTTAAAAAAGGAAAAACAAAATTCTTCATTTAATGATTTGTTTTCATTGGCGGTGTAACAGCATCAGTATTGAGTGGTTCTGTGGGAACATCCAAGACTGTACGAGCTTCACCACAGGCCGTGAGATTGTTAATCCATCAGGGAGCATCGACGCTACAACTGATAGCCCCCTCCCAGGGACCACAGGCTGTATCAATGGTAACCCCCCCCCCACACCCCCAGGTCCACGGCCTATCGGAATGATTACCCTCCCCCCCCCCCAACATTCCCGACTCCAGGGGCCGGTGAAGAAACGTCTCTGCCGTGTTCTTCCTTTGGGATTGAATTGTCGATCACACTTTTTGGAATCCGTCCGATTCTCGCCTGAAGGAAGCCGCGCTCATCCTCCAGCCAAGCTCAGTCGAAAGAGTCTCCACCGGAACCTTCGCTCCCAGACTCTCCTCCCGGGGGAACGGGAACGGTCACAGCCCCGGGGAGGAGGGTCTCGGAGCGAAGGCTCCGGTGGATGGTCTTGCACTGAGCTTGGCTGGAGGCTCATTCGCGCTCTTTCTCTTTCGCTCACTTTCTATCTCTCCATTTTCTCTCACTTTCACTCTTTCTCTCACTCACTTTCTATCTCTCTCCATTTTCTCTCTCTTTCTCCTCACTCACTCTCTCTCTCTGTCTCTCTCTCTCTGTCTCTCTCTCTGTCTCTCTCTCTGTCTCTCTCTCTCTCTCTCTCTCTCTCTCTCTCTCTGTCTCTGTCTCTCTCTCTCTCTCTCTCTCTCTGTCTCTGTCTCTGTCTCTGTCTCTCTCTCTCTGTCTCTCTCTCTGTCTCTCTCTCTCTCTCTCTGTCTCTCTCTCTCTGTCTCTCTGTCTCTCTCTCTGTCTCTCTCTCTGTCTCTCTCTCTGTCTCTGTCTCTGTCTCTGTCTCTGTCTCTCTCTGTCTCTCTCATACTCCCCCCTCCCCCCTCCCTCTCTCGCTCTAATGCTGTGTGTTTGTTCTGTGCTAGGAGTGGGTGACAGCCACTGATTTGCTGATTTCCTTAAACCGACTCAACACCTTCGGAGACGATATCTTCAAGGATCACCGGGTCCTCCGCTCCTATTATTACGCCATCTCCGATCTATCTGTGGGCGGCAGGTAATTATCCATCGTCACCTGGGACCTTCTCTCCACAATGGCTTCACCGGGTCTGCCTAATGGTCTGATCCGGGAGTCTCTCTTTCATCTTCAGTGCGCCCACTGTCTCAGTGAATTCACGCACAGCAACAGACACTAACATTACAGTCATAAATTCACATGGCTGATACCAGAAATGAGAGGGTAGAACTATCGGGAAAGATCGAACAGGCTGGGGCTCTTTTCTCTAGAAAAGAGAAGGCTGAGGGGTGACCTGATAGAGGTCTTTAAAATGATGAAAGGGCTTGGTAGGGTAAATGTAGAGAAGATGTTTCCACTTGTGGGGGAGATCAAAACTCGAGGTCATAAACTTAAGATAGTCACTAATAAATCCAATGGGGAATTCAGGAGAAACTTCTTTACCCAGTGAGTGGTGAGAATGTGGAACTCGCTACCACAGGGAGTGGTTGAGGCGAACAGCGTAGATGTGTTTAAGGGGAAGCTGGATAAACACACGAGGGCGGGAGGAATCGAAGGATATGCTGATGGGGTGAGATGACAAGGGGTGGGAGGAGGCTGGTGTGGAGCATAAACACCGGCACGGACCAGTGGGGCCGAATGGCCTGTTTTTGTGCCGTACACTCTACGTAACCCCTCAAGCTACTTGCCTGGGATTTGAACCCTGAATTACAGAAATGGACACTGAAAGAGTCGATGTTGGAACATCAGAGGCAGATTGTGTTCTCCACTGGCAACAGCGGTGGAAAACCAAACCTTAAAAAAAAATGTGAATTTCACATTGAAGGCACTGTAAACACAATCCAGTTCTGCTCTCTCTTCTTGCCATGTTTGTCCAGTGTTCCAGTGTTGCCACCCCTCCAGGATTGCCCTGGAGATCTCCAGGAATTAAAGGTGAATCTCCTCCTGAGGGAGAGAGAGAGTGGTGGCGGTGGGAGTGTCCAGCACCGGCCGTTCCTGCTGGAGCCCACGGGGCAGCTTGGGACAATACCTGGGTGGGGGGGGGGGACTGCAAGGAAATCTCGGGGTCTTAAATATTCCAGTTTCTTGTGTTAGGAGAAAATATCCTCGTGGCGTGTGGCCCAGGAATTAGGCGAAACCCAGCGGATGCTCTTCAGGATTTTGGAGGGGTTTCTAGCTCAGCAGGCTGACTTGATAGACCCCCTACAGCCCGCTGGATGGTGATCAGATGTGGACTGTCCCTCTCGGCAAATATCACAACCAGATGTGGAGGCCGAACATCTGGGAAACAGGCTCGACGGGGAGGCCGGTCAGGATGTTTGAGGATAGTTGGGAGAATCCTCGTGTACTCTCTTTCTGTCTTTCTT
>JASTWF010000362.1:346402-362652 GCA_030390025.1 Squalus acanthias | reverse complement strand
CACCAACCAAAATTCAGGCTTGGAATCGCCCCGGCATCAAAATCTGATTTCCCTGTCAGCCGTGCTGATGCCACAGGGGTTTCTCGGAGGTGTTTCTGCATCCGTGTCAGTCCCAGTCACTACAACTGGATCATTTATTCTGTAATCGAAACACTGCAACACACGGAGGGAATGAACCTCTCACCAAATGTTGGGACAAATACAGCAGCTTGTTTGGTTCACACAGAGCGAGTCACTGCCAGAATAAACATTGCTAACAATATATGACACTTGTTATTATGTGAAAAGATGAATTTGGGTAGGAGTCCAACCACAGCACTCGACTGAAGACATAAATCAGCAGTCACGCACATTCCCATTGTAAGCACTTTGGAAAACGTAGAGTCAGCGATTCCGCAGACTCTCCTCAGTCAAGGCGGCTTCTGCACCTTTATTCACCAAGTCGATGTGTAGTCTGGGGGCCAGGAGGAGCAGGAGTGTCGGCCATGTCTCACAGGGAAGTCTTGGGTCTCTCTTGCCCCAGGCTTCCAACTCTCCGTCCCCCCGATCCTCCTCCCTCCATTCCCCCACCCCGACCCTCCTCCCTCCATTCCTCCACCCCCGACCCTCCTCCCTCCATCCCCCGACCCTCCTCCCCCCGACCCTCCACCCCCGACCCTCCTCCCTCCATCCCCCGACCCTCCTCCCCCCGACCCTCCACCCCCGACCCTCCTCCCTCCATCCCCCGACCCTCCTCCCCCCGACCCTCCACCCCCGACCCTCCTCCCTCCATCCCCCGACCCTCCTCCCCCCGACCCTCCACCCCCGACCCTCCTCCCTCCATCCCCCGACCCTCCTCCCCCCGACCCTCCACCCCCGACCCTCCTCCCTCCATCCCCCGACCCTCCTCCCCCCGACCCTCCACCCCCGATCCTCCTCCCTCCATTCCCCCACCCTCGACCCTCCTCCCTCCATTCCCCCACCCTCGACCCTCCTCCCTCCATTCCTCCACCCCCGACCCTCGTCCCCCGACCCTCCTCCCTCCATCCCCCGACCCTCCTCCCCCCGACCCCCGACCCTCTTCCCTCCATCCCCCGACCCTCCTCCCTCCGACCCCCGACCCTCTTCCCTCCGTCCCCCTGCCCTCCTCCCCCCGACCCTCCACCCCGACCCTCCTCCCTCCGACCCTCCTCCCTCCATCCCCCGACCCCCGACCCTCCTCCCTCCATTCCTCCACCCCCGACCCTCGTCCCCCGACCCTCCTCCCTCCATCCCCCGACCCTCCTCCCTCCGACCCCCGACCCTCTTCCCTCCATCCCCCGACCCTCCTCCCTCCGACCCCCGACCCTCCTCCCTCCGACCCCCGACCCTCCTCCCTCCGACCCTCCTCCCTCCGACCCCCGACCCTCTTCCCTCCGTCCCCCTGCCCTCCTCCCCCCGACCCTCCTCCCTCCGACCCCCGACCCTCCTCCCTCCATTCCCCGACCCCCCTCCCCCAACCCCCCACCCCCGACCCTCCTCCCTCCATTCCCCGACCCCCCTCCCCCAACCCCCCACCCCCGACCCTCCTCCCTCCATTCCCCGACCCCCCTCCCCCAACCCCCCACCCCCGACCCTCCTCCCTCCATTCCCCGACCCCCCTCCCCCAACCCCCCACCCCCGACCCTCCTCCCTCCATTCCCCGACCCTCCTCCCCCAACCCTCCACCCCCAACCTTCCTCCCTCCATCCCCCGACCCTCTACCCCCGACCCTCCTCCAACCGACCCTCCACCCCCGAACCCTCCGACCCCTGACCCTCCTCCCTCCGTCCCCCTGTCCTCCCTCACCTTTGTTCTCCTGGCCCCCTGCACCCCCATCCACCTCCCTCCCCTCCCCGTTTCCCTTGCCCCAATCCCCCCGGCTGCCCCCTGTCCCCCTCCCACAGCGGGTTTGGGAGGTGCTGCCAAAGAAGCCTTGGCGAATTGCTGTAGTGCACCTTTGGGGAGTCAGGAGGTGAGACACTCGCCGCAGAATACCCAGCCTCTGACCTGCTCTTGTTGGCACTTTATTTATGTGGCTGGTCCAGTTAAGTTTCTGGTCAATGGTGACCCCCCCAGGATGTTGATGGTGGGGGATTCAGTGATGGTATTGCTGTTGAATGTCATGGGGCGGTGGTTAGACTCTCGCTTGTTGGAGATAGTCATTGCCTGGCACTTGTGTGGTGTGAATGTTACCTGCCACTTATCAGCCCAAGCCTGAACGTCATCCAGGTCTTGTTGCATGCGGGCATGGACTGCTTCATTATCTGAGGAGTTGCGAATGAAACTGAACACTGTGCAATCATCAGCGGACATCCCCACTTCTGACCTTATGTGGGAGGGAAGGCCATTGATGAAGCAGCTGAAGATGGTTGGGCCTAGGACTCTGCCATGAGGAACTCCTGCAGCGATGTTTGACCTCCAACCACCAGAACCATCTTGCTTTGTGCTAGGTATGACTCCAGCCAGTGGAGAGTTTCCCCCCCCGATTCCCATTGATTTAGGATTAAATTTACTGTCGGAGCCCGGATTTGATATGTTAGTGAAGTGCCCGCCTCTCCACGGCAGGATATGCGGCCGCCTCGAAGCCCACCGTAAAAACAGCAACCATCGTGGGGGGGGGGTTAATATCGAGGCCACTGTTTCCGCAGATTCGTTTTGCATTTAACCCCCCTTCAAGTGCAGGGCGTGTCCTCTGGTTCTACTCCTCTGGACAAGGTGAAAGAGCTTGTCGTGGAATGGCTTCCAATACCCTTTAGGCTGAGAAGTAACACAGTGCGATCTTACTGTGCCAACACACAAGTTCCTGCGCTCGCTAGTTGAGATGGATTGATTATACACCTGGTGTAGCTTTATATCTGGCAGGCGGCAACAGGGAAAGGTTTGAAAGAAAGAAAGAATGAACTTGCATTTCTCTAGCGCCTTTCACGATCTCAGGATGTCCAAAAGTGCTTTACAGCCAATGAAGTACTTTTTGAAGTGTAGTCACTGTTGTAATGTGGGAAACACGGCAGCCATTTTGGGCACAGCAAGATCCCACAGCGACATGATAATGACCAGATAATCTGTTTTAGTGATGTTGATTGAGGGATAAATATTGGCCCAGGACAACTCCCCTACTCTTCTGCGAAATAGTAGCCGCGAGATCTTTTACATCCACCTGAGAGAGCAGACGGGGCCTCGGTTTAACGTCTCATCCGAAAGACGGCACCTCCGACAGTGCAGCACTCCCTCAGCACTGCACTGAGAGTGTCAGCCTGGATTTCTGTGCTCAAGTCTCTGGAGTGGGGACTCGAACCCACAACCTCCTGACTCAAAGGCGAGAGAGCTGCCCACTGAGCCACGGCTGACACTTTGATATTGAAGCCGAGTTCAGCATCAATTACAGACGCCACCGGCTCACGCTGCATCCTTCAGCTCGACAGGAAAAGCATTGGCGCCAACTGTTTGAAATGTACACCCCTGAAATGAACAGAGGGAGACACACTGCCGTTTACAAGAGGTTTATTCCGCATCTGAAGACGTACAAAAGTCTGATTATTTTATTTTTAACCGTGAAATGAATCATCCTTCCAACCATTCCCGGCTGCACGGAATATATATATATATATTGTAGTTAAAAAATATTTTCCTCGCAAAAATCAATGGAGTTAGAGAGATAGGAATAAATTTTACATCAGAGGTGTGAAAGGCAGCGCGGGATAAACGGAGTGGGATTGACAGCATGCTGAACCGAACCAAATCTTAGAAAAAGGATATCGAGGCACTGGAGAAGGTGCAAAAAAAAAAATTACAAGGATGATACCAGAACTGAGAGGGTAGAACTATCAGGAAAGATCGAACAGGCTGGGGCTCCTTTCTCTAGAAAGAAGAGAAGGCTGAGGGATGACCTGATAGAGAGGTCTTTAAAATTATGAAGGGGTTCGATAGGGTAGACATAGAGAAGATGTTTCCACTTGTGAGGGAGACCAGAACTAGGGGCCATCAATATCAGATAGTCACTAATAAATCCAATCGGGAATTCAGGAGAAACTTCTTTACCCAGAGAGTGGTGAGAATGTGGAACTCGCTACCACAGGGAGTGGTTGAGGCGAATAGTATAGATGCATTTAAGGGGAAGCACATGCGGGAGAAAGGAATAGAAGGATATGTTGATGGGTGAGATGAAGAGGGGTGGGAGGAGGCTCGTGTGGAGCATAAACACCGGCACGGACCAGTTGGACCGAATGGCCTGTTCCTGCCAGGCCTCATCAGTCGCGCACAAACCGGCAGCAATGTATCGAGGTACAGAATATGGCGGGGCCGCTGAATTCAATCGGAAATTCCCAACCGGAGTTTGAAAATGGCCACACGCATAGTAAAACACCCCAATGCACTTCACAGGAGCGATTATCAAACAGAATTTGACACCGAGCCACATAAGGAAATATTAGGACAGGTGACCAAAAGCTTGGTCAAAGAGGTAGGTTTTAAGGAGCGTCTTAAAGGAGGAGAAAGAGGTAGAGAGGTTTAGGGAGGGGATTCCAGAGCTTAGGGCCCAGGCAGCTGAAGGCACGGCCGCCAATGGTGGAGTGATTAAAATCGGGGATACTCAAGAGGCCAGAATTAGAGGAGCGCAGAGATCTCGGGGTGGGGGGAGGGGGAGGTTGCAATCAGAAATAAGAAAGAACTTACATTTCTACAGCACCTTTCACAACCTCAGGACGTCCCAAAGCGTTTACAGCCAATGAAGTACTTTTTGAAGTGCAGTCACTGTTGTAGGAAACGCGGCAGCCAATTTGTGCACAGCAAGCTCCCACAAACAGCAATGAGATAAATGACCAGATAATCTGTTAGTTTAAGTCATGTTGGTTGAGGGATAAATATTGGGCCAGGACACCGGGGAGAACTCCCCTGCTCTTCTTCGAAATAATGCCACGGGATCTTTTATGTCCACCTGAGAGTGCAGATGTAGCCTCGGTTTAACGTCTCATCCAAAAGACGGCCCCTCCGACAGTGCAGCGCTCCCTCAGCACCACACTGGAGCGTCGGCCTGAATTATGGGTTCAAGTCCCTGGAGTGGGGACTTGAACCCACGACCTTCTGACTCAGAGGCAAGTATGCCGCCCACTGAGCCACGGCTGACACGGCCGAAAGGTATTTATGACTGAAATTTGTGCCCGAGGCTAAAATGGGGGTCACGGTACCCGCACCTGGTGCCACTCAGCAAGTTCTACTGGACGACACTGGACTGGTGAGCAAGAGCACCTCTGCCTCCTTACCCGAGAACTCTCAGGGTGTCGCACAGATTCGAGAAATAGTGAGCACACCGGACATTGCCCGGGGCTGCAATGAATTCAGTTTGCTGCAATCCCATTTCCCCCCCGCCCCCCGCCAACAAGGGCGGGATGAAGCATCAGAGACAGAGCTAGTTACAAACCATGGAGAGGCACCACATACACTCCCAGCTCCCCCGCCAGCAGCCCCAGGTCACGGGAGGCTGGAGATGTCTCTCTTGGCAGGAGGTCCCACGGGTTTAGAACCGTTTCCGTCACTCTTTCCTTCAAACATCATGATTCTGCAAAAAGAAAGATGCGTTTTAGCTCTAATTTCAAAGCTTTTATTCGTGGTCGTAGGTTTAGATAAAATTTTCGCCAGATTGTCTTGGCCCCAGGACACCAGGGAGAACTCCCCTGCTCTTCTTCGAAATAGTGCCGCGAGATCTTTTACGTCCACCTGAGAAAGCAGACGGGGCCTCGGTTTAACGTCTCATCTGAAAGACGGCACCTGGGATCGTACTGTGCACTGAATCCCACCCCACTGTCCTGGGATCGCACTGTGCACTGACTCCCACCCCACCGTCCTGGGATCGTACTGTGCACTGAATCCCACCCCACCGTCCTGGGATCGCTCTGTGCACTGACTCCCACCCCACTGTCCTGGGATCGCACTGAGCACTGACTCCCACCCCACTGTCCTGGGATTGCTCTGTGCACTGACTCTCACCCCACCGTCCTGGGATCGCACTGTGTACTGAATCCCACCCCACTGTCCTGGGATCGCACTGTGCACTGACTCCCACAGCCAATGAAGTGTTTTTGAAGTGTAGTCACTGTTGTAATGTAGGAAACGCGGCAGCCAATTTGCGCACAGCAAGCTCCCACAAACAGCAATGTGATAATGATCAGATTATCTGTTTTAGTGATGTTGATTGAGGGATAAATATTTGTCCCAGGACACCGGGGTGAACTCCCCCTGCTCTTCTTCAAAATAGTGTCATGGAATCTTTTACATCCGCCTGAGAGAGCAGACAGGGCCTCGGTTTAATGTCTCATCTGAAAGACAGTGCCGCACTCCCTCAGCACTGCACTGGGAGAGTCAGCCTAGATTTTTGTGCTCAAGTCTCTGGAGTGGGGCTTGAACCCACGACCTTCTGACTCAGAGGCGAGGGTGCTGCCCACTGAGCCCTGGGATTGCACTGTGCACTGAATCCCACCACACTGTCCTGGGATCTCACTAACTATCTCCAGACTTTCAATCACCTGTTTAAAACAGGATTCAGCTGCTGTGTCTGGAGTGCTGTGGATTGATTCAGCTTTCAAGCCCCTGCAACAGATGAGACGCCCATTAAAGTTGGAGCTGAAATCCAACCACAGGCTCAGCCCTGTGAATGGCCCCAAGGCCAGCACTCACTCTCACTCTCACTCAATGCAGCCCCCGCACAATGAATGAATTGACAAGCAGTGTGCTGCCCCAGTCGACAATAAGGCATTCATCCCCCCTCTGTTCTGTCGGAATTTCATTCCTATTTAAATGCAGCGTGTGTAGGTTTAAGGTGGGCAAGCGAGAATGAAAGGGAGAGAGGTGTAGATAGTGCACCCTCTGTTCAGCAAGCTGCTGCGACCAGCCTCTCTTCACTACTTTCACTCACTGCTCTTTATATTCCAAATCCCAAGGACCATCCGCAAACCTAACCGGAATTTTAAATGCCTTCCATTTGCCTGCTGCCCACTTAAAGAGCACAGTAACAGACTGATGGGATTAAAGTTTTTTTTTCTAGTCTAAGCACACACTCGGAGTTACTGTGCACAGTTCTGGTCTCCATATTACAAAAAACAGGATATAGAGGCACTGGAGAAGGTGCAAGAAAAGATTTACAAGGATGATACCAGAACTGAAAGGTGATGCCTAACTAGAAAGACTGAACAGGCTGGGGTTCTTTTCTCTGGGAAGGAGGAGACTGAGAGGTGACCGAGTGGAGGTTTTTAAAATTATGATGGGGTTTGATAGGGTAGACATAAAGAAGATGTTTCCACTTGTAGGCAATCTTCCCTCTTACTTTTTTTTGGTGCGCGGTCCCTTTAAGTGGCTGCGCGGCCCATTCAAACTTTCGCGCAGGCGCGATTTCTCCCGTATAAAAGCCGGTGAGCGGCCTGCGCGGGACCTTCCAGACCGCTGCGCGGCCGCGCGGCTTAGCAGGAACATTGCTCGTAGGGCGAGACCAAAACTAGGGGCCGTCAATGTAAGATAGTCAGCAATAAACCCAATCGGGAATTCAGGAGAGACTTCTTTACCCAGAGAGTGGTGAGAGTGTGGAACTCGCTCCCACAGGGAGTGGTTGAGGTGAACAGCGTGGATGCATTTAAGGGGAAGCTGGATAAACACACTAGGGAGAAAGGAATAGAAGGATATGGTGATGGGGTGAGATGACGAGGACTGGGAGGAGGCTGGTGTGGAGCAGAAACACCGGCACGGACCAGTGGGGCCGAATGGCCTGTTTCTGTGCTGCACACTCGCTGTAAAAAATTTAGACTATGAAGCCAATACAAAGCAAACATTTGATTCGTGCCTTTCCCGTGGGGTTGCAATCTCTGCTGATCGATACTTACCGACTCATTAAAAAGGAACAACAATCTGGGAGATGGAACCAGAGTGTGAACTTGTGATCTCTCCACAGGTCAGGTACTACATCACAACAGCTTAAAATGTTAGCTCAATGTGCAATGAAATACATCACAGGAATGGAAGGAGAGGTTTAGCTATTTTTTAATTAGTTCAAAAGTATATAGATCTTGAGAATGTGCTCATGTAATTGGGATCCAGTCACGCTCAGTGACATCATTTTTATAAATAGATATATAAAAAGAGAGAGAACTCGCATTTCTCCAGCGCCTTTCACCACCGCAGGTCGGCCCAAAGCGCTTCACAGCCAATACTTTTGAAGTGTGGTCACTGTTGGAATGTGACAGCAAGATCCCACAAACAAACAGCAGCAGCAACTTGCGTTTGTATAGTAAAACGTCCCAAGGCGCATCACTGGAGCGATTATCAAACAAAATTTGACACCGAGCCACTTAGGACAGGTGACCAAAAGCCTGGCCAAAGAGGTCGGTGCTAGGGAGCGTCTTAAAAGAGGAGAGAGAGAGAGAGGCGGAGAGGTTTAGGGAGGGAATTCCAGAGCTTAGGGCCCAGGCAGCTGAAGGCACGGCCGCCAATGGTGGAGCGATTAAAATCAGGGAGGCTCAAGAGGCCGGAGTTGGAGGAGCGCAGAGATCTCGGGAGGGTTGCGGGGCTGGAGGAGATTACAGAGATAGGGAGTGGGGGGGGCCGAGGGCCACGGAGGGATTTGAAAACAAGGATGAGAATTTTAAATCGAGGCGTTGCGATGTGTTAAATGACAGCAGGGAGTCGGCCTCACTCCCTTTAACGCAATGTTCTGTAATGTTGATGCACCGTCAGATAACCCGGGGCTCTTGTTAAAACGCACACCAGTTCTCTGCTGCAAGAGATTTCTAAATGTGCTTTAAGCCGCCTTATGCAAAAAGCCAATCACAAACTCCAAAGCGGTTGCGTTGGATGCTGCCTATCTCAGTGTATACCCATCTCTTCAGCTCACCCAGTGTTGGTGCTGCAGGAACCCCTGAATCATCAGCGTCTCTGGATTTCAACCTCGCTCCCCTCTTCACTGGAACACGCCACGGATTAGTTTGAATTGTACAAATACCGGAAAAAGCAGAGAATTGCCAACAGTTTGCGCAACTCAGAATTTCTAAACCTTCCCCAGTGACTTCTCTTAACTTCAAGGGCGGAGTGCGATTGCACAAAACACAGGTGTGGTCCGATTAAACGCACCGCACAAGGTGTCGAGCATTCAGCATCCACTTGCCAGACATGAGCTTGACGCCCACCATGGCAACACTTGGTTGGGATTGAGGGGGCCTGTGGCTCAGTTGGTAGTCAGAAGGTCAAGGGTTCAAACCCTACTCCAGACAGTCCTCCATGAGTGGGGTCGACAATATAGTCTCTAAATACTGGGTTGACATGAGGTGATCTTGTTGAAACATATAAGATTCTGAGAGGGATTGACAGGGTAGATGCTGAGAGGTTGTTTCCCCCTGGCTGGAGAGTCTTGAACCAGGATAAGGGGTCGGCCATTTAAGACGGAGATGAGGAGGAATTTCTTCACTCAGAGGGTGGTGAATCTTTGGAATTCTCTACCCCAGAGGGCTGTGGATGCTGAGTCGTTGAGTATATTCAAGGCTGAGATCGATAGATTTTTGGAATCAAGGGATATGGGGATCAGGCGGGAAAGTGGAGATGAGGTGGAAGATCAGTCATGATCTTATTGAATGGCGGAGCAGGCTCGAGGGGCCAAATGGCCGACTCCTGCTCCTAATTCTTATGTTCTTAAAACAATAGTACTTTTTGAAGTGCAGTCACTGTTGTAATGTCGGAAACGCGGCAGCCAATTTGCGCACAGCAAGCTCCCACAAACAGCAACGTGATGATGACCAGATAATCTGTTTTAGTGATATTGGTTGAGGGATAAATATTGGCCCCAAGACACCGGGGAGAACTCCCCTGCTCTTCTTCCAATAGTGGCCGCGGGATTTTTTACGTCTGCCTGAGAGAGCAGACGGGGCCTCGGTTTAACCTCTCATCCGAAAGTTCCAAATAATCAAACACCTGCCTCTGGAATTTAACCAAACCCAGCTCTGAAGCTGGGTTGAATCAACTAATTTTCAGCCGCTGTCTACACTTAATCTTGCTCTGTGTAAACACAGACAATCCCCGCCATAAACAGTCTGCTAACTAGGTCACACTGCACTCTTAAAAGGGCAACGTCACTCCTGCCAGATTACTGGAACTGAACACAAACTTCTGCTGATCAAAACAAAACGCCATAAACGCGCCCCACTTGCAGGTGATGCTCGATCTTTCAAGAACCGAGCGCAATGTTTCCTTCTCAAAAGCAGCAACCCTCCCTCTTTAAACACAGGAGACTGTGCGGGCCCCACGGGGCAAGGCTGCTCAAATCCGCAGCGTGAAAAAGTTTAAAAAGGTCCCAACATACAGATCAATGCGGCGGTCAAATGCATCACCGCTCTCCAATGAGGAGTCAGCCTGCTCGGACCGTGGGTCAGCCGGGGCTCAGTGGGCAGCACTCTCGCCTCGGAGTCAGAAGGTCATGGGTTCAAGTCCCAAATCCAAAGACTTTAGCCCCATAACGCAGGCTGACACTCCCGGTGCAGTGCTGAGGGAGTGCTGCACTGTCGGAGGTGCCGTCTTTCGGATGAGACATTAAACCAAGGCCTCGTCTGCTCTCTCAGGTGGACGTAAATGATCCCCACGGCACTATTTCAAAGAAGAGCAGGGGCGTTTTCCCCAGTGTCCTAACCAATATTTATCCCTCAACCAACATCACTATAAAAAAAACAGATTATCCGGTCATTATCACATTGCTGTTTGTGGGATCTTGCTGTGCGCAAATTGGCTGCCGCGTTTCCTACATTACAACAGTGACCACACTTCAAAAACCGACCTCATTGGCTGTAAAGCGCGTTGGGGCGTCCAGAGGTTGTGAAAGGCGCTAGAGAAATGCAATTTCTTTCTTTCTGTATCACCTCCAGGACCGTTTATACAAAAATTGCCGTACTCGGGGAAGCAAGTCTGTGTTTACATGAGGCAAGTGTGGAATCTCGCTGAGTGTCACTGGCCCCCAGGAGCTCCCCCCCCCCGCCAGCCTAATTGCATTATTAGATGAAGTGCTGTGACTCACAGGTCAAACATTTTGGGAGGGGCCGGGAAGAGAGAAAGCAAAACCAAATTTGAATGGATGGAGCAAGGGGAGAATGTTTCCAATGTGGCCAGACCG
Source organism: Squalus acanthias (assembly GCA_030390025.1). Lineage (NCBI taxonomy): Eukaryota > Metazoa > Chordata > Chondrichthyes > Squaliformes > Squalidae > Squalus > Squalus acanthias. The sequence continues at coordinate 351,521 of JASTWF010000362.1, read as the reverse complement.
CATTCCTCAAGTCACTTACGTTGCTCCTCCAACAAGGATGGGAAAACAGAGTATCTGACCTGGATCCGGAGGTTGAGCAAAGTGTAAAACTGGCAGAAGAGTTGGGCAACAGTGACCCAAATCTAATTACGTTCAGGGTAAGAATAGAAAAAGGTCAAGGGTACTTAGTTAGAAAAAAAGAAAGTAAATTCTAGCCAAATAAAAAGGGACGATACCCACATGAAATAGAATGAAACAGAATCACAGAATCCCCACAGTGCAGAAAGAGGCCATTTCGGCCCATCAAGCCTGCACCGACACATATCCCACCCTATCCCCATAACCCCACGTATTTAATCCCCCTAACACTAAGGGTCAATTTATCATAGCCAAATCAACCTAACCCGCACATCTTTAGACTGTGGGAGGAAACCGGAGCACCCGGAGGAAACCCACGCAGACACAGGGAGAATGTGCAAACTCCACACAGACAGTCACCCGAGGCCGGATTCGAACCCGGGTCCCTGGCGCTGTGAGCCAACAGTGCTAACCACTATGCCACCGTGTTGCCCACCTTGGTACCCAGACCGATAGAGCAGCAATGGGAAATAGTTTAACAAGGGATGGAATGGGGACAAGTTGAATATATTCCAGTAAGGGGGAGAAAGGAATTAATTGAAGGCCAGGGGTCCGATGGATGAATAGGAAGATTAGATCAAATCTCAAACTAAAAATAAAATAGAATCTCTGCAGGACAGAAGCGTAAGGATTATAGATCCCGTCATAACCTCCACTCGGAAGAGAGTGCTCGTCACTGAGCCAAACTGGCACTGGCAAAGAGAGCCAAACTGGCACAGGGAGAGCCAAACTGGCACAGGGAGAGCCAAACTGGCACGGAGAGAGCCAAACTGGCACTGGCACAGGGAGAGCCAAACTGGCACAGGGAGAGCCAAACTGGCACTGGCACAGGGAGAGCCAAACTGGCACAGGGAGAGCCAAACTGGCACTGGCACAGGGAGAGCCAAACTGGCACAGGGAGAGCCAAACTGGCACAGGCACAGAGAGAGCCAAACTGGCACAGAGAGAGCCAAACTGGCACTGGCACAGAGAGAGCCAAACTGGCACAGGGAGAGCCAAACTGGCACAGGGAGAGCCAAACTGGCACAGGGAGAGCCAAACTGGCACAGGGAGAGCCAAACTGGCACAGAGAGAGCCAAACTCGCACAGGGAGAGCCACACTGGCACAGAGAGAGCCAAACTCGCACAGGGAGAGCCACACTGGCACAGAGAGAGCCAAACTGGCACAGGGAGAGCCAAACTCGCACTGGCAAAGAGAGCCAAACTGGCACTGGCACAGGGAGAGCCAAACTGGCACTGGCACAGGGAGAGCCAAACTGGCACTGGCACAGAGAGAGCCAAACTGGCACAGGGAGAGCCAAACTGGCACAGGGAGAGCCAAACTGGCACAGAGAGAGCCAAACTGGCACAGAGAGAGCCAAACTGGCACAGGGAGAGCCAAACTGGCACAGGGAGAGCCAAACTGGCACTGGCACAGGGAGAGCCAAACTGGCACTGGCACAGGGAGAGTCAAACTGGCACTGGCACAGGGAGAGCCAAACTGGCACTGGCAAAGAGAGCCAAACTGGCACTGGCACAGGGAGAGCCAAACCGGCACTGGCAAAGAGAGCCAAACTGGCACTGGCACAGGGAGAGCCAAACTGGCACTGGCAAAGAGAGCCAAACTGGCACTGGCACAGGGAGAGCCAAACTGGCACTGGCAAAGAGAGCCAAACTGGCACTGGCACAGGGAGAGCCGAGAGTTTGAGGGGGGCCAATACTCACAATCTGAGCACGGCGGAGCGCTTGCCCAGCATCATGGTGACGAAGTCGCGGTAAGAGATGGTCTCACTGCTGCCACCGGTTACCTCAGCAATCATCTTCTTCACCTCCAGGTGGGTCTTTGGAACCCCGAGTCTCTCCAGCATCTGCTTCAGGCTCATCAGGTCTGAATGGGGGAGGGGTGGGGCAGAGGAAAACAATCATTAAATCCTCATAGCGCACGTCACTGGCAAACCTCACAAGGAGAAGTACAGATGGGGGTCGGTCACAGGGTGGGGGGAGGGGGGTCGGTCTCGGGGTGGGGGGAGAGGGGGTTGGTCACGGGGTGACAGTGGCCCAGATTATGTACGTGGGCCCCAGAGGAACAGGCCAATTCGATGCTTCCCATTGTCCGAGCCTCTTCGGTTCCGCCGCCCGTGGGACTGCTTGGAGTTCCCGTCATAGGACCCCGATTTCCATATTAAAAGGGGCGCGTCGCCTGTAACAGGCTGGAGCTTTGGACACCCAATGGGAGGCCTCTTTCAAAATGGCGCTAGCCACATCGCCGGGGGTTACACAGAGTCTACAGCACAGAAACAGGCCATTCGGCCCAACTGGTCAATGCCAGTGTTTATGCTCCACACAAGCCTCCTCCCCCACCCTATTTCATCTCACCTTAACAACAAATCCTTCTATTCCTTTCTCCCTCATGTGCTTATCTAGCTTCCCCTTAAATGCATCTATACTATTCGCCTCAACCACTCCCTGTGGTAGCGAGTTCCACATTCTCACCACTCTCTGGGTAAAGAAGTTTCTCCTGAATTCCCCATTGGATTTATTAGTGACTATCTTATATTTATGGCCCCTAGTTCTGGTCTCCCCCCACAAGTGGAAACATCTGATCTAGTCTGCCCTATCGAACCCCTTCATCATAACCTTGAAATAATGGGGCAGTAAGGCGACCGATTCCAATTTGAGGCCATTACCACCAGGCGAAGGGAGTGGAAATCGTCCCCCCTCCTACCGGGTGATCAGCACATGCAATGGAGTCCCAGTCGGGGACTGCGGGTAAAAACCCTGCAGTATTTAAGACAGGGTTGATGTTGTGATGGGGAGTGAGGCTCTCTCTGGACGGGTGAGCTAAGATGGGCCGAAGGACCTTGCTCATTACAGAGGGGCGGTTAACGAAACACAGATGTCCAAACTCAGACACTTCACCGCGTGCGTTCCTTTCCACAGTTGTCTCTGAGTCACTCTTGTGACTAAGCACAATCCTCTTGCCAACATATTGGAACAGATGAGCAAGAGCTGGTGAGTAAGAGCCGAAAATTATTCCTTCATCGTTGCTGGGTCAGAATCCTGGAACTCGCTCCCTAACAGCACTGTGGGAGTACCATCACCACACGGACTGCAGCGGTTCAAGAAGGCAACTCACCACCACCTTCTCAAGGGCAATCAGGGATGGGCAACGAATGCTGGCCTTGCCAGCGACGCCCACATCCCCAGAGTGAATTAAAAAAAATAATTGGGAAACTGCATTTGATTATTTTGGCCCTGCCCGTATAACGAGCTTTGTGGGGGGGTCATTTTTTCCGGTAATGAGTCTATGCGAAGTTCTTCTGCCTGGTCCCTAAACACAGTTGCGAACCTGTTTTATTATAAAACAGAGCAGAGAAGGTTAAGGGGAGATTTAATAGAGGCGTTCAAAATTATGAGGGTTTTGATAGAGTAAATAAGGAGAAACTGTTTCCACTGGCAGGAGGGTCGGTAACCAGAGGACACAGATTTAAGATAATTGGCAAAAGAGCCAGAGGGGAGATGAGGAGAATTGTTTTTACGCAGCGAGTTGTTGTGATCTGGAATGCGCTGCCTGAAAGGGCGGTGGAAGCTGATTCAATAGTAACTTTCAAAGGGGAATTGGCTAAATACTTGAAGGGAAACAATTTGCAGGGCTGTGGGGAAAGAGCTGGGGGAGTGGGACTAATTGGAGAGCTCTTTCAAAGAGCCGGCACAGACACGATGGGCGAATGGCCCCTGTCTGTGCTGCAACATTCTATGATTCTATAATTAAAATAACAAGCAGGGAACGTTACATGAACAGACTGCAGTGGGCCACAGAGGGTGAGGTTAAAGGCTACCAGTGATGAATTGTTAATACACTCGGAATCAGAGCTGTACAGGGCTCTGGTCAGGGTACTGCTCCTTCAGTACGGTGTTCAGTTAAGAACACAAGAACGTAGGAACTAGGAGCAGGAGTTGGCCATACAGCCCCTCGAACCTGCTCCGCCATTCAATAAGATCATGGCTGATCTTCAACCTCATCTCCACTTTCCCGCCCAATCCCCATATCCCTTGATTCCCCTCGAGTCCAAAAATCTATCGATCTCAGCCTTGAATATACTCAACGACTGAGCCTCCACAGCCCTCTGGGGCAGAGAATTCACAAGATTCACCACCCTCTGATTGAAGAATTCCTCCTCATCTCAGTCCTAAATGGCCGACCCCTTATCCTGAGACTATTGTCCCCTAGTTCTAGACTCCCCAGCCAGGGGAAACATCCTCCCAGCATCTACCCTGTCAAGCCCTCTAAGAATTTTAGATTTTTCAGTGAGATCACCTCTCATTCTTCTAAACTCCAGAGTATAGGCCCAACCTACTCAATCTCTCATCATAGGACAGCCCTCTCATCCCAGGAATCACTCTAATCAACCTTCGTTGCACAGCCTCTAAGGCAAGTATATCCTTCCTTAGGTATGGAGACCAAAACTGAGCGCAGTGCTCCAGGTGTGGTCACTTCCAGCACAAGGAAGATATAGGAAGGAACACAGGAACCGGAGGAGGCCATTCAGCCCCTCGAGCCTGTTCCGCCATTCAATGAGATCATGGCTGATCTGTATCTCAACTCCATTTACCCGCCTTTGCTCCATATCCCTGAATACCCAATAAAAATCTATCGATCTCAGTTTTGACATTTTCAACTGATCCCCAGCCTCAACAACTTTTTAGGCGAGAGTGTTCCAGATTTCCACTACCCAACATCCAAACCTCAGAAGCAATGCAGAGAAAGGCCTCAAGGAGGGTCCCTACCGTCAGTGGGAATTATGAGAAACTGAGACTTGGCCTCGCCCCTCCCCATCTCTGGAACCTCCTCCAGCCCTACAACCCTCCCCATCTCTGGAACCTCCTCCAGCCCTACAACCCTCCCCATCTCTGGAACCTCCTCCAGCCCTACAACCCTCCCCATCTCTGGAACCTCCTCCAGCCCTACAACCCTCCCCATCTCTGGAACCTCCTCCAGCCCTACAACCCTCCCCATCTCTGG
>JASTWF010000362.1:293902-341402 GCA_030390025.1 Squalus acanthias | reverse complement strand
CACCAGCGATGGGTAATTGAATTTTAACCACACTTCCTGAAGCTTGAGGTTGTGTAAAGTAAATGGGAGAGAGAAAAGCACAAGGCGTTAATGTGGCCTGCCCTTTGTGTAGCTGTGAAAGGATTTTACTGGCAGATTGTCAGCAGGCCCGTTAGTGTAACAAGCAATGTACAAACCCAGCACAGATCAGAATCCAACTCAGTCAGGTATCAGCTCAGCACCAAGGGACACCCAGCACCCACAGGAATCACTGCCACCCATCGAGGTACCCAGCACCCACAGGGGCACCTGGCACCCACAGGAATCACTGGCACCCATCGAGGTACCCAGCACCCACAGGAATCACTGGCACCCATCGAGGTACCCAGCACCCACAGGGGCACCTGGCACCCACAGGAATCACTGCCATCCATCGAGGTACCCAGCACCCACAGGGGCACCCGGCACCCACAGGAATCACTGGCACCCATCGAGGTACCCAGCACCCACAGGGGCACCCGGCACCCACAGGAATCACTGGCACCCATTAAGGTACCCAGCACCCACAGGGGCACCTGGCACCCACAGGAATCACTGGCACCCATCAAGATACCCAGCACCCACAAGGGCACCCGGCACCCACAGGAATCACTGGCACCCATCGAGGTACCCAGCACCCACAAGGGCACCCGGCACCCACAGGAATCACTGGCAACCATCGAGGTACCCAGCACCCATCGAGGTACCCAGCACCCACGGGAATCACTGCCACCCGTCGAGGTACCCAGCACCCACAAGGGCAGCTGGCACCCACAGGAATCGCTGGCACCCATCGAGGTACCCAGCACCCACAAGGGTACCCGGCCCCCACAGGAATCACTGGCACCCATCGAGGTACCCAGCACCCACAGGAATCACTGGCACCCATCGAGGTACCCGGCACCCACAGGGGCACCCAGCACCCCCAGGAATCACTGGCACCCATTGAGGTACCCGGCACCCACAGGGGCACCCAGCACCCACCGAGGTACCCAGCAGCAACAGAAGCACCTTACATGGTAAGAGTAACCAGGGCTGACCAGGTAACTGGCACTGACGGGGATAACCGGGGGCAACGGGGATATTCTGTAACTTACTTTTGAAAGATTCCAGATTTTCTGCCAGGTTTTCTTCATCTTTATATTTCTGATCTTCCAGAAATTCCTGGAAGAGAGAGTTACTAAGTGTAAAATGAAAAAACACGCAACAGGCGATTTCCACCGTACACGAGCTGTCAATCACACGATTCCTGCACAAAGTCTGTCCTTATAATCCGTCTAGTTCATTCTAGAACTGAAGATAAAAAGAAAGGCTTGCATTTCTATAGCGCCTTTCACAACCTCAGGACGTCCCAAAGCGCTTTACAGCCAATGAAGTACTTTTGAAGTGTAGTCACTGTTGTAATGTAGGAAATGCGGCAGCCAATTTGCGCACAGCAAGCTCCCGCAAACAGCAATGAGATAATGAACAGATAATCTGTTTTTGGTGATGTTGGTTGAGGGATAAATATTGGTCAGGACACCGGGGATAACTCCCCTGCTCTTCTTCAAATAGTAGCTGTGGGATCTTTTACATCCACCCGAGAGAGCAGATGGGGCCTCGGTTTAATGTCTCATCCGAAAGACGGCACCTCCGACAGTGCAGCACTCCCTCAGCACTGCACTGGAGTGTCAGCCTGGATTATGGGCTAAAGTCTCTGGAGTGGGACATGAACACACAACCTTCTGACTCAGAGGCGAGGGTGCTGCCCACTGAGCCACGGCTGAGACATTGCAAACAAGCCTTGGAGGAGTTTCCATAATGAGGCCTGTGTAACACCGATCTGATACATGGGCACCAACCACCGTCCCCTCGTCCAACAAACCGATCCCAGTCAGGTTAGAAGCGCAGGAGCATTTCATTTTTTAAAAAATCAACAAGAGGAATCCAAGAGGGTCCCAATCAGGTTTAACACCGACCCTCGGACCAAATTATCTACCACTTCAACTAAAATCTCCACCGCAGATTAATGCTGATCACCACACAACGCAATACAGGGATCGGCACCAATTTCTTTCAATGAAGAAGGACAGAAGGAGGACAGAGATCCAGAACTTTAAAGGAATCAGATTCAGCAAAAAGACTGTGGTAAAGACATTGGGATTGTTCTCCTTACAGCAGAGAAGGTTAAGGGGAGATTTGATAGAGGCGTTCAAAATTATGAAGGGTTTTAACAAAGTAAATAAGGAGAAACTGTTTCCAGTGGCAGGAGGGTCGGTAACCAGAGGAGACACATTTAAGGTAATTGGCAAAAGACCCAGAGATGAGATGAGCAGATTTTTTTCTCTACGCAGCGAGTTGTTGTGATCTGGAATGCGCTGCCTGAAAGGGCGTGGAAGCAGATTCAATAGTGACTTTCAAAAGGGAATTAGATACTCGCGTAAAAAGGAAAAAATGTGCAGGGCTATGGGGAAAGAGCAGGGAGAGTGGGACTAGTTGGAGAGCTCTTTCAAAGAGCCGGCACAGGCACAATGGGCCGAATGGCCTCCTCCTGTGCTGTAAGATTCTATGATAAAGTGTTTTATTCAGGACTCACAAGGCGATACTTCAGGTAATGCAACACCTGGCCTTTCACAAGCTCCACTCAAAGCACAGTCATTGTCGCATCTTTCTACGCTGGGCTACCACAGCCCGATCAGCCCGCTCAGCCCGCTCAGCATCTCATTCCGAGCACTGGAGATCAAAGATCCCTGTGTGGCATCAGTCCGAGCCCCGGTGGCAGTGGGGCCCAGCACAGCATCTGGCACAGCACACACAGAGTTTCTTTTTATTCGTTTACTGGATGTGGGCGTCGCTGGCAAGGCCAGCATTTATTGCCCATCCCTAATTGCCCTTGAAAGGTGGTGGTGAGCCGCCTTCTTGAACCGCTGCAGTCCATGTGGTGAAGGTACTCCCACAGTGCTGTTAGGGAGGGAGTTCCAGGATTTTGACCCAGTGACGATGCCTTGTAGATGGTGGAAAGGCTTTGGGGAGTCAGGAGGTGAGACACTCGCAGCAGAATACCCAGCCTCTGACCTGCTCTTGTTGCCACAGTATTTATGTGGCTGGTCCAGTTAAGTTTCTGGTCAATGGTGACCCCCAGGATGTTGATGGTGGGGGATTCGGCGATGGTAATGCCGTTGAATGTCAAGGGGCGGTGGTTAGACGCTCGCTTGTTGGAGATGGTCATTGCCTGGCACTTCTGTGGCGCGAATGTTAACTGGCACTTATCAGCCCAAGCCTGAATGTCGTCCAGGTCTTGCTGCATGCGGGCATGGACTGAGACAATAGGGAGAAGGGGAGGAGAGAAGTGGAGAGAGGTTTTGTTCACCTCGGTCCAAGCTGCATTCACTGGCAGTCTCTGGAGTGGTGCAGCAGACACTTCCTGCCACAGACTGTCCTTACGCTTAATTAAGAATCAAATTCCACTTACTCTGGACGAGTGCCCCGTCTGCACTTTTACAACACTGAGGTAAGGAGACTGGGCGTGTTTGTGTTTTGACTACTCTTAAAAAAAATTTACAAAGCAAATTCTCATGAAAATGCAAGAGTTTGTGGCGGCTTTATTTTGATCTTTTCGTGTCAGGAGATCTACAAGTAAATGGGGATCACAGATCCAGGCGATTCCTCCTTGCCCCCCCGCCCCCAAAACATCCCCATTTACTTTCTGGAGCACACCTGGAAGGACAGAGGCCGATGCTGCCAAGTAGTTCAACTAAAGTCACGTGGTGGGATCTGCGCGATATCAAATTATTGCCTCAGCTGTGGCTCAGTGGGCAGCACTCTCTCCCCTCCGAGTCAGAAGGCTGTGGGTTCAAGTCCCACTCCAGAGACTTGAGCACATAAAGCTAGGCTGACACTCCCAGTGCAGTGCTGAGGGAGTGCAACACTGCCAGAGGTGCCGTCTTTCGGATAAGACGTTAAACCGAGGCCCCGTCTGCTCTCTCAGGTGGATGTAAAAGATCACATGGCACTATTTCAAAGAAGAGCAGGGAAGTTCTCCCCGGTGTCCTGGCCAATATTTATCACTAAAAACAGTTTATTTGGTCATTATATGTGATTTATAGAATAGTACAACACAGAAGGAAGCCATTCAGCCCATCGAGTCTGCGCCGGCTCTTTCGAAGAGCAATCCAGTTAGTCCCACTCCCCGGCTCTTTCTCCATAGCCCTGCAATTTTTTCTCCTTCAAGTATTTACCCTTTTGTGCTTCACTTGTTTCCCCTGCTGCGTGGGAATCTTAATATCCGCTAGCGTTATCCCAGAAAGATTCAGGAGACCACCACCCTCATCTCGCTCGCCCAAATCGAAAAATAAATTCTTGGACAGATTAGGGAAGTGGCTCCTGATGACCGACTGCCATGATCTCACTGAATGGTGGAACAGGCTCGGAGGGGCTGAATGGGCCTCCTTCTGTTCCTATGGTAACAGGCTCAAGGGGCTGAATGGCCTCCTCCTGTTCCTATGGTAACAGGCTCGAGGGGCTGAATGGCCTCCTCCTGTTCCTATGGTAACAGGCTCAAGGGGCTGAATGGCCTCCTCCTGTTCCTATGGTAACAGGCTCGAGGGGCTGAATGGCCTCCTCCTGTTCCTATGGTAACAGGCTCAAGGGGCTGAATGGCCTCCTCCTGTTCCTATGGTAACAGGCTCAAGGGGCTGAATGGCCTCCTCCTTATGGTAACAGGCTCGAGGGGCTGAATGGCCTCCTCCTGTTCCTATGGTAACAGGCCCAAGGGGCTGAATGGCCTCCTCCTGTTCCTATGGTAACAGGCTCGAGGGGCTGAATGGCCTCCTCCTGTTCCTATGGTAACAGGCTCGAGGGGCTGAATGGCCTCCTCCTGTCCCTATGCTCAAGGCCTGAGAGACGAGGGGATTTGCAGCTGATACAAAACAGCTAGAAGAGGAGCAGAGAGTTACCGCAGTGTCCTGGGGCCATTGTTTATCCCTCAGCTGACATCACTTTAACAAAGCAGATGATCTGGTCATTATCACATTGCTGTTTGTGGGAGCTTGCTGTGCGCAAATTGGCTGCCGCGTTTCCTACATTACAACAGTGACTACACGTCAAAAAGTACTTCATTGGCTGTAAAGCGCTTTGGGACATCCTGAGGTGGTGAAAGGGTGCTGTAGAAATGCAGGTCTCCTCCGACAGTGCGGCGCTCCCTCAGTATTGCCCCTCCGACAGTGCAGCGCTCCCTCAGCACTGCCCCTCCGACAGTGCGGCACTCCCTCAGTACTGCCCCTCCGACAGTGCAGCGCTCCCTCAGCACTGCCCCTCCGACAGTGCAGCGCTCCCTCAGCACTGCCCCTCCGACAGTGCAGCGTTCCCTCAGCACTGCCCCTCCGACAGTGCAGCGCTCCCTCAGCACTGCCCCTCCGACAGTGCCGTGCTCCCTCAGTATTGCCCCTCCGACAGTGCAGCGCTCCTCGCCAGCACTGCCCCTCCGACAGTGCCGTGCTCCCTCAGTATTGCCCCTCCGACAGTGCAGCGCTCCCTCAGCACTGCCCCTCCGACAGTGCAGCGCTCCCTCAGCACTGCCCCTCCGACAGTGCCGTGCTCCCTCAGTATTGCCCCTCCGACAGTGCAGCGCTCCCTCAGCACTGCCCCTCCGACAGTGCAGCGTTCCCTCAGCACTGCCCCTCCGACAGTGCAGCGCTCCCTCAGCACTGCCCCTCCGACAGTGCCGTGCTCCCTCAGTATTGCCCCTCCGACAGTGCGGCTCTCCCTCAGCACTGCCCCTCCGACAGTGCCGTGCTCCCTCAGCACTGCCCCTCCGACAGTGCCGTGCTCCCTCAGTACTGCCCCTCCGACAGTGCCGTGCTCCCTCAGTACTGCCCCTCCGACAGTGCCGTGCTCCCTCAGTACTGCCCCTCCGACAGTGCCGTGCTCCCTCAGTACTGCGCTGGGAGCGTCAGCCTGGATTCTGAGCTCAAGTCCCTGGAGCGGTGGAGCCGACACATCCTGTCCTTATGGTTAATTGGGGATCAAAGGCCACTTACTCTGCACTAGAGCCAGATCTGCAGGAAGCTCGGTGACATAATCCAGGCTCAGCACAGGCCGATTAGCACAGCTGCCTCTGTTGGGTTGAACGCTCACAGCAGGGCTGACAATCTGGGTCTGGTATATGTTGACAGGACACGGGGGGCGGGGGGGGGCGGAGGGCATGCACCTCGGCTCCAGGCTCAAGCTACCCTGGGCTGGAGTGAATTTCACCCGACTCCAGCTCGAACCCGACACTCAGAGTAACCGCTACAGGTTTCCGGGACGTCAGTGTGATGTAGGCCCTAAAATCACCGATTAAACCCCCCCTACATCGATGCTGGGGGATTCCACTGTTCAAACGTGTGGGCCTCAATTTAACCCCGGCATCCCCCCCACCCCCCGACGGGCAGGAAAGGGTCGGCAAGGGGTTAAAGTTTAAATGTAGATCCCGCCTCCAAGTTGCCGCAATCCCAGCCGCTGAACCTTCGCTGCGGTATACCCTTCCTCAGATCAGGAGACCAAAACTGTGCACAGTACTCCAGGTGTGGTCTCACCAAGGCCCTGTACAATTGTAGCAAGACTTCCTTACTCTTATACTCCAAACCCCCTTGCAATAAAGGCCAACATGCCATTTGCCTTCCTATTTCTTGCTCTACCTGCATGCTAGCTCTGTGTTTCTTGCACGAGGACACCCAAATCTCTCTGAACACCAACATTTGAAAGTTTCTCACCATTTAAAAAATATTATATTCTTCCTACCAAAGTGAATAACCTCACATTTCCCCACATTATACTCCATCTGCCACCTATCTGTCCACTCACTTAGTCTATCTATATCCCTTTGCAGACTCTCTGTGTCCTCCTCACTGTCCCACCCAGCTTTGTGTCATCAGCAAACCTGGATACTTTGCACTCGGTCCCTTAATCTAGGTCATTAATATAGATTGTAAATAGTTGAGGCCCCAACTCTGATCCTTGCGGCACCCCACTAGTTACAGCCTGCCAACCTAAAAATGACCCATCTATCCCTGCTGTCTGTTTTCTGTCCGTTAACCAATCCTCTATCCATGCGAATATATTACCCCCAACCCCATGAGCCCTTATCTTGCATAGCAACCTTTTATGTGGCACCTTATCAAATGCCTTTTGGAAATCCAAATATACTACATCTACTGGTTCCCCTTTATCTACCCTGCTAGTTACATCCTCAAAAAACTCTAATAAATTGGTCAAACATGATTTACCTTTCATAAAACCATGTTGACTCTGCCTAATCATATTAAGATTTTCTAAGTGCCCTGTTACCACTTCCTTAATAATGGATTCCAGCATTTTCCCAACAACTGATGTCAGGCTAACTGGCCTGTCATTCCCGGTTTTCTCTCTCCCTCCTTTCTTGGGAGGGAGAAAACTGTTCAGGGAGGGAATTCCAGAGCTCAGGGTCCAAGCAGCTGAAGGCATGGCCGCCAATGATGGAGCGATTAAAATCAGGGATGCGCAAGAGGCCAGAATTGGAGGAGCGCAGAGATCTCTGAGGGTTGTCGGGCTGGAGGAGGTTACAGAGATAGGGAGGGGCGAGGCCATGGAGGGATTCGAAAATAAGGATGGAGAATTGTTAAAATCGAGGCGTTGCCGGACCGGGAGGCAATGTAGGCCAGTGAGCACAGGGGGTGATGGGTGAACGGGACTTGGTGCGAGTTAGGACACGGGGGCAGCAGAGTTTTGGATGAGCTGAAGTTTAAGGAGGTCACAAGAGAGTTTGTGCAGCATAAAGACAGCCGGTCACCAGGCTCAGTAACTTCATTGGATAAGAGTAGGTTGCGGAGGACTGGCAGAGCCGAGAGATCCGAGCTTTGGAATCATTCAGGGAAGTGCCCGCCCGTCATACACAGCGACCATCCAGTTGGGCGACTCATCTACAATCTAACTGCATCCCCTGCGCTAAGGAACCCACGATGCTTTAACGTTCGAGACTCCCGTGACTGGCTCAAAAAACTCGAATAAGTTGGTTTTTATTCTGCAGCCGGAGCCTCCTCGAGTTCATGGCTTGACAACAGCTTCTCATTCACCTCCGTGTCACTCAGTGCCAACCTCCCGCCACATCTTTTGGAACTCGGGACCAGCCCCCCCCCCCCCGAGATCTGACCTCCACAATGCCGGGCACTCAGGCCAGCTCGTGAGCTCCGACCCAGTGCCAGTGTAAGCAATAGCCGCCCGGCTCAGGACTGGCTTCCATGCCAGGGAGAATTCTAAAGCATGCCAGGTAAAGCTGGTAACGGGCTGGAGTAGATTCTCCGCTCCAAGCGCTTCCCACCGCCCGCCCACGAGTCCACTTTCTGTTTCCCTTCTGCAGTTTGTAACATCATTCTGGGGTGTGCTGCTGTGATGGAGTGTTGGGGGGGGGCGGGGGGGGCTTTTGCTTTGTTCCAAATGAACGTGCCCACAACTGAGCCAAGACCGCCCAGGCGCCAGTACGCATCCCGAGACCAGTCTTAATCGGAGCAACAGGATGCTACAGCTGTCACCTCACTGCCTCGAGCCATTGTTCTCCTCTGCAATGTGCAGTGGTTGGTCACAATTAATCACCTCGACTCAGCCCTTTACCAGCACTAAGTGCCAGCATTTTCTTGTCGCCCTTCACAGCTCCCGTTCAGCATTTGTAAGGCGTTGCGGCATCGGTGCGAGCCTTTGGGGTCAGTGGTGGCGTTCCTGCCTCCGGGGTCGGAGGGCGCCGGGTTCAAGCACCCGCTCCGGACAATCCCGGCTCGGAATTCCAGGTGGGCCTCCGACGGGGTACCAGAGTGCGGTGGGTGTTGGTGCCGCCCCCAGCCCCACGTCGCACGGGTTGTGGGTGCCCCCTGCCCCACGCGGGGCCAATCTTTGAGCTGGTGTACAGACGGTGACAGCCCTGGACGGAGTGTCCACCGCAATGTTCCCTCGAATTTTTTTTATTCCCTGGGTGGGCCCTTTAAATTTGCTGCACGGTATTCGCTTCCGGCGGCAGCGATTGACCAGCGCGGGACCTCGCGACCGGTGGGCGGCCGCGCAACGACATTCCCGCTAAGCTCCGCGCCGGTCTGGAGTCCCGCGCAGGCCGCTCACCGGCCGTCCGATGGAAGAAACCGTGTCGTGCGCGAAAATTTTAATGGGCCGCGCAGCCAGTTAAAGGGACCGTGCACCTTTGGGGGAACATTGGTTCACGGTCTGTCAGACGGTTAATCAGCCGACGAATCCTTCCATACTTCGCACAAGGGAAGAGTGTGTAGATACGATGTTTTTTTTAAAAAAAGGCAAGAGGGAACAATATGGCTTTGAGGGGGTGCAGTACATTCCCCCGGCACAACATGAGTAAAAATGAGTCAGGCCGTCGTGCCTGACATGAATCTTGTCATTCATGCGGAAATTACTTATGAAATAATACTGGGCGGCCTGCTGGTGGCGCTGTCCAGGGAGAGTATAAATACTCGGGCATGGGCCCAGCTTGCTCAGGACATTCTTTAACAGGAACTAGTGAAGGACACAACTAGATCTCCATGTTGAAAAACAGTTGATTAAAGCTTTGTTTAACGCTTAGACCAAGTGCCGAGTAGTTTTCTTACATCAGTGCCCACCGACAGAGATAGGAAAAGTAGCTGTTGATCACTGCAAAGTTATGAGCAAACCTACAGGAAGCGAGAAGGACTGAATGGTTGGGTTACGTTTCTGTCGGAGGAAGGTCCCCTGCCCGTGCTTCTGTGTAGAATTTGAAGAGATCCTCGAGGCTCCTGCACTCAACGTTGATTGAGAGTCCAGCAAAGTGTGTCCCAAAATCCGAGCCAACTGAGCAACGACACTGAGCTGGCCATCAGAGAGACGGATGTTTGAGGCTTTTCTGTTGCTTCATCGAATCGTACAGCACAGAATGAAGCCATTCGGCCCATCGTGCCTGTGGCCGGCTCTTTGAAAGAGCTATCCAATTAGTCCCACTCCCCCCTGCTCTTTCCCCATAACCCTGCAAATTTTTCCTTTTCAAGTCTATATCTAATTTCCTTTTGAAAGTTACTATTGAATCTGCTTCCGCCGCCCTTTCAGGCAGCGCATTCCAGATCACAACAACACGCTGCTAAAAAACATTTCTCCTCATCTGCCCACTGGTTCTTTTGCCAATTACCTTAAATCTGTGTCCTCTGGTCACCCACTCACCTGCCAGTGGAAACAGTTTCTCTTTATTTACTCTAGCAAAACCAAAGTATTGCATTTATATATCGTGCTCAGAAATGTCGAAATTACGTTGAACTAGACGATATCCTGTGGCATTGCTCACGTTGCAGTGTTTTATAAGGACGCAAACATTAGGCCATGTAACATGCAATGCGTTATTCTGCTGCTGAACTGTAGCTGTGTGTACCATCGTATAATCCTTTCAGGCCACAAGATGCCTTCCTGGGTCAGTTAGAGGCTAATTGCTCTTAGGCTGATTCGCGGGTCAATTAGAGGACAATTGGCTTTCTTTTAATACATTTTATTTTTAGAATGAGACTCCAGGAATCCTCTGGAAAGTACTTCCTGTTGGTGGGGAAGTGTCTCTGTCCTGTGGAAAGGATTGGCTCTTTCCCTTTTCTTATAAATATCTTTTTTGAGAGAAACACGGAGCACGTGAGACAAAACACATCTTGCAGCAATATCTGTCGCACTGTGCCACACATACAAAACAATCTTACAAAAAGGAGAAAGTCAGTCACTTAATGCTGGGTCCTTCTGACCTCCAGCTCGAAACTTACGAGCAATTTGCAAGCTGCACAACTCCTCACCAAACAATTGAACTCTGACTGACCCGAGGCTCTGTTTGCACAATGATTAGACTTAAAAGCTCACAACTCTCTACCTTCGCAGCAGAATGTATCGCACATTACACATTGTCACACTCCTGCCCTTCTATAAACTGCCAGAAATTTGGGCGTGCCCATTTTTCAGAAGGTAAGTTACTTACTCTCTCTGTTGCAGGTGATCCCCAGGCTCGATTTTCCCCGAGGGTGGCTTACGATGGTGCTGGCTGCCTCAGGGTGACCCCGTCTCAGACAGGGGAGCTTCAAGCAGGCATTATAACGGCCCCTTATTTGTTTATGCCCAACGCCTGCTTTAGGCGTGGGTAAAGGACGCCTCTTATTTGTCCTTCCCCAATATGGCGGATGCCGCACTTCTGACCAGAAACGTGGGCACGCTTCCAGCCCACCATATTGGGGCCTCAGTAGTCCAAGTAGCGCCCGAAATACGGAGTCCGTGCGGTCTAATTTCTAGGTCCTTATCTATAAATTGTTTCCGTGCAAATGGTCTTTCGAAAGGGTACAGAGGAGGTTTACCAGGTTGTTACCAGGGATGAGGGACTTCAGTTATGAGGAGAGGTTGGAAGAGTTAGGACTGTTCTCTTGGAACAGAGAAGGTTAAGAGGGGACCTAATAGAAACATAGAAGATAGGAGCAGGAGTAGGCCATTCGGCCCCTCGAACCTGCTCCGCCATTCAATGCGATCATGGCTGATCATCCAAATTCAGTACCCTGTCCCTGCTTTCTCCCCATATCCCTTGATCCCTTTAGCCTTAAGAAATATATCCAACTCCTTCTTGAATATATTTAATGAATTGGCCTCAACTGCCTTCTGTGGTCGAGAATTCCACAGGTTCACCACTCTCTGGGTGAAGAAATTCCTCCTCATCTCAGTCCTAAATGGCTTACCCCTTATCCTTAGACTGTGACCCCTGGTTCTGGACTCACCCGCCATCGGGAACATCCTTCCTGCATCTAGTCTGTCTAGTCCTGTTAGAATTTTATAAGTTTCAATGAGATCCCCTCTCATTCTTCTAAACTCTAGCATATACAAGCCCAATCGACCCAATCTCTCTTCATACGTCATTCCTGCCATCCCAGGGATCAGTCTGGTGAATCTTCGCTGCACTCCCTCCATAGCAAGAACATCCTTCCTCAGATAAGGTGACCAAAACTGGACACAATACTCAAGGTGTGGTCTCACCAAGGCCTTGTACAACTGCAGCAAGACATCTTTGCTCCTGTACTCGAATCCTCTCGCTATGAAGGCCAGCATACCATTTGCCTTCTTAACCGCCTGCTGCACCTGCATGCTTACCTTCAGCGACTGGTGCACAAGGACACCCAGGTCTCGTTGCACTTCCCCTTTTCCCAATCTATTACCGTTCAGATAATAATCTGCCTTCCTGTTTTTGCCACCAAAGTGGATAACCTCGCATTTATCCACATTATACTACATCTGCCATGCATCTGCCCAATCACCCAACCTGTCCAAATCATATTGGAGTTTCTCTGCATCCTCCTCACAGCACACACGCCCACCCAGCTTTGTGTCGTCTGCAAACTTGGAGATATTACATCTAGTTCCCTCGTCTAGATCATTAATATATATTGTGAATAACTGGGGTCCTAGGACCGATCCCTGCGGTACCCCACTAGTCATTGCCTGCCACTCGGAAAAAGACCCGTTTATTCCAACTCTTTGCTTCCTGTCTGCCAACCAGTTCTCTATCCAAGTCAGTACCTTGCCCCCTAATAGAGGTTTTCAAGATGATGAGAGGTTTTGATAGAGTAGAGAGAGAAAAAACTATTCCCTCTGGCGAGTGGGTCAATAACCAGAGGTCATTGATTCAAAATCATTGGCAAAAGATCTAGAGGGGAGATGAGCAACATTCCCCACTAAGCTCCGTAGCCACGCAGCGGTCTGGAGGTCCCGCGAGAAACCGCGCTTGAGCGAAAATTTGAATGGGCCACACAGCCTGTTAAAGGGACCACGTGCACCCAAAAAAAAGTTACATGGAACACTGGAGGTGAGGAAAACTTTTTTCACTCAGAGAGTTGTGGGGATCGGGAACACTCGACCTGAACAGGTGGTGGAAGCTGATTCCATCAATAATTGTAAAAGGGAGTTGGACGGGTACCGGAGGAAGAGGAACTGACAGGGTTACGGACAAAAAGCAGGGGAGTGGGACTGAGCACGACTGCTCGTTCAAAGAGCCAGCACAGGCACAATGGGCCGAATGGCCTCCTTCTGTGCTGTAAGTTTCTACGAAATGGCCGGAGATGCCATATGTGTAGAAGACGGGCCCAGTTTTGGGATATGAAGAGGTTAAACTGCTGCACCTACACAACAGGGTTTTGTGAAACATTTTGGATAAAGGAACTTTTTTACTGGAGCCCAACATCGCAGCACTAAGGATAGATCAGAGCTCGGATACAGTCGCCAATTTCTGGCCCTCGCACAGCATATTTGCATTGCTAAGTGCCTGTGCCGCACAGCACACACTTAACCCAGCTGGTACTGCAATGCTCCAGGCCAGCTCCAGCGATGTGTACAATGATAAATCCATTGAGCAATCACATGCTAGAAACAAAGGACAAAGAACTTGCATTTATATAGCGCCTTTCACAACCTCAGTACGTCCCAAAGCTCCCAGCAGACAATGAGGTACTTTTGAAGAGCAGGCACTGATGTAATGTAAGAAACACCCCCTCCCCACCACCCCTCCACAGCGTCAGCCGTGGCTCAGTGGGCAGCACCCTCACCTCTGAGTCATGGAGGTTGTGGGTTCGAGTCCCACTCCAGAGACTGGAGCACAAAAATCTAGGCTGATATTCCCAGTGCAGTGCTGAGGGAGTGCTGCACTGTCGGAGGTGCCGTCTTTCAGATGAGACGTTAAACTGAGGCCCCGTCTGCTCTCTCAGGTGGACGTAAAAGATCCCATGGCCACTATTTGGAAGAAGAGCAGGGGAGTTATCCCCGGTGTCCTGGACAATATTTATCATTCAACCAAAGTCACTAAAACAGATGATCTGGTCATTATCACGTTGCTGTTTGTGGGAGCTTGCTGTGCGCAGATTGGCTGCCGCATTTCCTACATTACAACAGCGACTCCACTTCAAATAGTACTTCATTGGTGTAAAGTGCTTTGAGACGTCCAGTGGTCGTGAAAAGTGCTGTACAAATGCAAAGTCTTTCTTTCTTTCCCCCTCCCCCAGTAGTTGTATCTATGTCTGCAACCAGTTGCTGACTGACCCAGAAGCACAGTGCTACTGTAGGGAAATGAAGCCAGCACCAGGGGCAAAGAGACAGTGACAGGACTGGGAGCTGCACAGCTACCCGAGGCTTGTCCTGTGATGGGTTCAATCCATACAGTAAACTCAGAGACAGCCCTGGCCTCGAGAATCCAGCCCAAAACCCCTTATTGGCCAACAGCGGCTGGTGAAAGTGGGACTTGGTTACTGTTCTAGGTCAGATAGTCACTGGAGTTTAATTTTGATAAAACAATTAGACAGAACAAAGTGAAGGCAAATTTAAGTTCAGAACAAACGCTGGGTGTGGCATAACTTCAGGAAAAGTCATCAAGATCTGACGGGGTGTTTCACACTGACTGACCGAGCTCGGGAATCAGCAGCGTCGTTTTAAACATGTTATTTAAAGAGAGATAGAGGGGAGGACAGAGAGAGAGAGAGAAAGAGAGAGAAAGTAAAAGAAAGAGAAAGAGAGACAGAGAGAGAGAGAAAAGGAAAGATAGAAAGAAAGTAAGTAAATGAGAGAGAGAAAGTAAAAGTAAGAGAGAGACAGAGAACGAGAAAGAGACAGAAAGAAAGTAAGAAAGAGAGAAGTAAGAGAAAGAGAAGAGAGAGAGAGAGAGAGAAAGAGAGAGAGAAAGTAAAAGCAAGAGAAAAAGAGAGAGACAGGGAGAGAAAGAAAGAACATAAGAATTAGGAGCAGGAGTCGGCCATTCGGCCCCTCGAGACTGCTCCGCCATTCAATAAGATCATGGCTGATCTTCTACCTCATCTCCACTTTCCTGCACTATCCCCATATCCCTTGATTCCCTTAATATTCAAAAATCCATCGATCTCTGTCTTGAATATACTCAACGACTGAGTCTTCACAGCACCTCTGGGGTAGAGAATTCCAAAGATTCACCACCCTCTGAGTGAAGAAATCTCTCCTCATCTCAGTCCTAAATGGCCGACCCCTTATTCTGAGACTGTGACCCCTGGTTCTAGACTCCCCAGCCAGGGGAAACATCCTCCCTGCATCTACCCTGTCAAGCCCTGTAAGAATTTTGTATGTTTCAATGAGATCACCTCTCATTTTTCTAAACTCTAGAGAATATAGGCCTAGTCTACTCAATCTCGCCTCATAGGACAATCCCCCCATCCCAGGAACCAGTCTGGTGAACCTTCGTTGCACTCCCTCTATGGCAAGTATATCCTTCCTCGGGTAAGGAGACCAAAACTGTACACAATACTCCAGGTGTGGTCTCACCAGGGCCCTATATAATTGCAGTAAGACGTCTTTACTCTTGTACTCAAATCCTCTTGTAATAAAGGCCAACATACCATTTGCTTTCCTAATTGCTTGCTGTACCTACATGTTAACTTTCAGTGATTCTTGTACAAGGACACCCAGGTCCCTCTGAACACCAACATTTCCCAATCTCTCACCATTTGAAAAATACTCTGCTTTTCTATTTTTCCAACCAAAGTGGATAACTTCACATTTCTCCATATTATATTCCATTTGCCATGTTCTTGCCCACTCACTTAGTCTGTCTATATCCCCTTGAAGCCTCCTTGCATCCTCCTCACAACTTAAATTCCCACCCAGCTTTGTATCATCAGCAAACTTGGATATATTACATTTGTTCCCCTCATCCAAATCATTGATGTAGATTGTGAATAGCTGAGGCCCAAGCACTGATCCTTGTGGTACCCCACTAGTTACAGCCTGCCAACCCGAAAATGACCCGTTTATTCCTACTCTCTGTTTTCTGTCCGTTAACCAATCCTCAATCCATGCTAGTATATTACCCCCAATCCTATGAGCCCTAATTTTGTTTAATAACCTCTTGTGTGGCACCTTATCGAACGCCTTCTGAAAATCCAAATACACCACATCCACTGGTTCCCCCAAAGAGAAGAGTATAAGAAAAATAGACAAAGCGAGAGAGAGTAAAAGACAAAGCAAAGAAAGAGTGAGAGAGAAAGAGAAAGTGTAAACTAAAGAGAGAGAGAGTAAAATAGAGAGAAAGACACACAGGAAGAGAGAGACACAGAGACAGAGAGAGGGGAGAGAGTAAAAGAGGGAGAGTCTCACACACAGGAAAAGACAGACAAAGATAACAAGCAGAGACAAGGTCCGAGAAACAAACATGAGGCAAAGGGGAGAGGAGCCCTGGATCCCTCTCACTGTCCACTGTCCCTGTTCACACTGTCCCTGTTCACCTGGTTCACACTGTCCCTCACCTGGTTCACATTGTGCAGACGCTCCTCCTGCTCCGCTCTCAATAATCCGAACATCTTGCCTCCTGTAAGTGTGAATGGGAGAAAGACGATTCAGTCCAGGAGCTCACCGAGGGACCGCTTCCCCTCCCCGGACACTGGTCGCAAGTTAAAAATTCTTACCCTGAGCCTGTTGTCTCGAAGGCATCTTGTGATGTGAGGAGGTCCCAGACTCCCAGCTCCAGAATGTTTCTCGCAGGGAGCCGCGGCTCTCACTGGAGTCAATGTCCCGGGGCAGACACGCCCGCTGCGGGAAGAGAGAGAAACTGCAACTGGTACCGGGCACAGCCCCAGCCCAGCCCAGAACTCAACCCCAACCCCCAGCCCCAGCCCAGAACTCAACCCTAATCCCCAGCCCAGCCCAGAACTCAACCCCAACCCCCAGCCCCAGCCCAGAACTCAACTCCAATCCCCAGCCCAGAACTCAACCACAACCCTAATCCCCAGCCCAGAACTCAACCCCAACCCCCAGCCCCAGCCCAGAACTCAACCCCAACCCCCAGCCCAGAACTCAACCCCAACCCCCAGCCCCAGCCCAGAACTCAACCCTAATCCCCAGCCCAGCCCAGAACTCAACTCCAACCCCCAGCCCCAGCCCAGAACTCAACACCAATCCCCAGCCCAGAACTCAACCCCAACCCCCAGCCCAGCCCAGAACTCAACCCCAACCCCCAGCCCCAGCCCAGAACTCAACCCTAATCCCCAGCCCAGCCCAGAACTCAACTCCAATCCCCAGCCCAGAACTCAACCACAACCCTAATCCCCAGCCCAGAACTCAACACCAATCCCCAGCCCAGCCCAGGACTCAGCCCAGGAGTCAACACCAACCCTCACCCAAACCCCAGTCCCGGACCCAGCCCCAGCCCCAAACCCAAACCCAAGCCTAAACCCTAACCACAGACCAGGATCCAGCCCCAAACCCAACCCCCGGTACCTACGCCAACCCAATCCCAAACCCCTGGTACCTACCCCAAAACCCAATACCAATCCTAACCCCATCCCCAGTCCCAAACCCTTCATTACTCTTCAAATAATGAAGCAGCCCTTACCCGCAAGCATCAAGACCTGGGCGACATTCAGACTTGGGCTGATAAGTGGCAAGTAATCAACATCCTGGTCACCATTGACCAGAAACTTAACTGGACCAGCCACATAAATAATGTGGCAACAAGAGCAGGTCAGAGGCTAGGTATTCTGTGGCGAGTGTCTCACCTCCTGACTCCCCAAAGACTTTCCACCATCTACAAGGCACAAGTAAGGAGTGTGATGGAATACTCTCCACTTGCCTGAATGAGTGCAGCTCCAACAACACTCAACAAGCTCGACACCATCCAGGACAAAGCAGCCCACTTAACTGGCACCGCATCCACCACCTTAAACATTCACTCCCTCCACCACCGGCGTACCGTGGCTGCAGTGCGTACCATCTACAAGATGCACTGCAGCAACTCGCCAAGGATTCTTCAGCAGCACCTCCCAAACCCACGACCTCTACCACCTAGAAGGACAAGGGCAGCAGGCGCATGGGAACACCACCACCTCCAAGTTCCCCTCCAAGTCACACACCATCCAGACATGGAAATATATCGCCGTTCCATCATCGTCGCTGGGTCAAAATCCTGGCACTCCCTCCCTAACAGCACTGTGGGAGTACCTTCACCACACGGACTGCAGCGGTTCAAGAAGGCGGCTCAGCAGCACCTTCTCAAAGGGCAATTAGGGATGGGCAATAAATGCTGGCCTTGCCAGCGACACCCTCATCCCAGAAACAAACAAAAAAAAACACAACACCAACCGCAAACCCAACACCAACCCTAATTCCATCCCAAGACCCAACCCCCCGGTACCTACCCCAACACCGAACCCAAACTCAACACCAAACCCCAGTGTAGGGATACAGATGTTTCAGTGATTCGTGAACCTGGATAGTCGCCCGCCAAAGAAAGTCACTCCACTCTGTACCATTCGCATTTCCACACAGCATAAAGGCAGCAGCAAGCAATACACACAACCTTCAAACGCAAGGATCTCCGCATCAAGGCAGTAGAGCGACCGGCTCCCTTGTAGATCTTGAAGTTGTTTCTTCTTTTTCTTGGACGTCCGTCCTCTCAGCGAAGCTTCCGAGGGCTCCTCCGACTGCAGCGACACACCTGCCCCAGTGTCTTCCTTTTATGTTGCTTCTGCCAGTTGAGGCGCAAGTAAAAGTTCGGGGAAGATCTGTTTTGCCCAATCAATCACCCACCGTTGCTCGGTGTTAATGATGGACACTTGACTGTTTGGTGTCACTCAACTTCCCTAGCGGTTAAACCAGGTGCAACCCTTCACCCACAGCCTGTCCTTCTAACGCACTTGTTCCAGACTGGAATGCGTAGGCTGCTCTTATCAGTGTCCAAACTTTCTCGAAGTCCTGCTTCACACAGACATGTCTCGGCCGTCCCAACGATTTCTAATGGCAGCAGTCTTTATTCAGGGATTGTTTAAGTTTACTCATTTTGTTCTTATCAGTTATATTTGGGCTTTTGCATCGATTTCTGTACAGGCTGCCTTTTCATTTTAAATTCACAATGTCCCAACGATATAAATGTACAAGGTCCTAGTTAACTCTTCACCAGTACCCTAGCCCAAACCCAGTACTTACCCCAGCCCCAACCCCAAACCCAGCCCAATCCCAATGACATCAGCCCCAATCCCAGCAAACCCCAGTACTTACCCCAACCCCAAACCCAATACTTACCCCAGCCCCAATACCAGACCCAGCACAAATCCCAACACCAAACCCCAGTACTTACCCCAACCCCAATCCCAACCCCATCCACAACACCAGCCCCAGTTCCAACCCCAACTGGAATGATTCCTGGAATGAGAGGGTTGTCCTATGAGGAGAGATTGAGTAGATTGAGCCTATACTCTCTGGAGTTTAGAAGAATGAGAGGTGATCTCATTGAAACATATAAGATTCTGAGGGGGATTGACAGGGTAGATGCTGAGAGGTTGTTTCCCCTGGCTGGAGAGTCTAGAACCAGGGGGCACAGTCTCAGGATACGGGGTCAGCCATTTAGGACTGAGATGAGGAGGAATTTCTTCACTCAGAGGGTTGTGAATCTTTGGAATTCTCTACCCCAGAGGGCTGTGAATGCTGAGTCTTTGAGTATATTCAAGACTGAGACCGATAGATTTTTGAACTCTAGGGGAATCGAGGGATATGGGGATCGGGCGGGAAAGTGGAGTTGGGGTCGAAGATCAGCCATGATTTTATTAAATGGCGGAGCAGGCTCGAGGGGCCGTATGGCCGACTCCTGCTCCTAATTCTTAAGTTCTTATGTTCAACTTCCACTTCAGCACCAATCCCAACCCCAGTTCCTACCCAGTCAGTTAGAAAAATGAAAGGGAGAAAACGTGTCTGTAAAATGGGACTCACTGAGGTGATTCTTTCCAGAAAAGCTCTGTTCTTCACCCATATTTTGTACTTTGTTGGGGGCTACAAGTAATTTAAATCAGACTGCACTGTGATATCATTTCATACACTGAGCTGTCCCGTGGCATTGCTCATCCTAAGAGGGTAGGTTAGACCGTGTTAGGCACAACCCAAAGTATTACTCTGCTGCAAAGGTGAAGCTGCGGTTTAATCTGACCCGGCCTTTTACAACCACAAAGGATAATTGCTCTAAATAGGCACGTACGGCACTCAATTGTCACTGGCTGCTCTTTTATCAGATGCTGCTTGTCCATTGGTTAGTTTCCCAATCTGTTCAGTGGTGATCTGTTGCTGTTTTTAGAGGTGGTGAGGTTTGAGTTAATCAGGTGCCAGCGTGACAGTTTCAAGCGTGACACTTTGAGGCGTGACAAGTGTGTGACGCTTGCAAGAACGTTTACATACAGAGACAGGAAGAGGAGCCAAGATAGGGCACCGAGCCGAGACTCCTGAGTGCCGCCCACACAAACCGGCCGAACCCGAGTCAGACAAGCGACGATAACATTACAAACCGGCACCCATCACGGTAAAGCCGAGACACCAAAATCAATGTCGCGACTGGCAAAGTGGATTCAGATGTATAACAAAGTAATCTAGATTAACAAACTACAATATTCACAAGCCACACGATGAGCTGCGCTGTAACATAATCATCAAAATAATCATTTAATAACAGTGATTAAATATCTTACAAGTAGGTCGGTGCTCTCAATCAATTAATATAATTTTAATTTTCGATCCGCCGTATTAAACGGAGAGGCGGCGGAAGAGATTTTTGGTGCCAGACTGAATGGAAGGTGAGGCAGTCCCAGACGTTGTGTGCTGGGATCCCCAGTCACTCCTGGTCACATCTGCTCTCTTTCTGACCACTTCCTAAATTCTGAATCAGACTTTGGTGAAGTTTTAGCGTGAGCGTGTGTATAAAGATTTTAGAGTAGAAATCCTGTTTGGCAGACTTCATCATTTAACGTAGAATCATTACGGCACAGGAAGAGGCCATTGTGTCCATCGTGCCTGTGCCGGCTCTTTGAACGAGCGCTCCAATTCATCCCACTCCCCCTCTCGCTCTTTCCCCAGAGCCCTGCAAATTTTTCCTCTTCAGGTATATATCCGATTCCCTTTTTGAACGTCACTATTGAATCTGCTCCCACCGCCCTTTCAGGCAGCGCGTTCCAGATCACAACTCGCTGCATAAAAAACATTTTTCCTCATCTCGCCCCTGGTTCTTTTGGCAATTATCTTAAACCGGTATCCTCCAGTTACTGACCCTCCTGCCTCTGGAAACAGTTTCTCCTTATTTATTCTCTCAAACCCCTTGGAAGGGGGGGATGTAGTGCTTGTACTAGGTTGTTGTGTGTGCTATTTTCACACAGGGGCCAAACTGCTCATTTTACGTCTTTTAAAAAAAAAGTGTCCTTGGGATTTGAGAGATGCTGGCAAGGCAATCTTCATCTGCCCCGAGGAAGGTTGTGGGCTTTCTTTTTTTTTTTAACTTTGCAGCGTTCGTTTGCAACTGGGTGTCTTGCTGGATCGCTTCAGAGGGCATGAAGAGTGGATGTGGTTCAGATAGTGTGGGACTCTAGGCCAGACCGGGTAAGGACGGCCGGTTGTCCTGAATCAAATTAGTGAAGCAGTTGGGTTTTTGAGGACATCTTTCAGATGAGACGTTAAACCGAGGCCCCGTCTGCCCTCTCAGCTGGATGTAAAAGATCCCATGGCCACTGTTTGAAGAAGAGCAGGGGGAGTTCTGGCCAATATTTATCCCTCAACCAACATCACCAAAAACAGAATATCTGCTCACTATCACATTGCTGTTTGTGGGATTGTGCTGTGCGCAAATTGGCTGCCGTGTTTCCCTACATTACAACAGCGACTACACTTCAAAAAGTACTTCATTGGTTGTAAAGCGCTTTGGGACGTCCTGAGGTGGTGAAAGGGGCTGTAGAAATGCAAGTACCTTTGTTGTTTTTAAAATGTTTGGAAAATCGTGGGCTGTGTGCGTCTGAAGTTGCGATGTGTGATCGGAGATGGGGGTGGGGGAGGGGAGGTGCGGGGGTATGTTGACTTATATCAAAGTGAAACGTGAAGTTAAAGGCAGCTTCAGTGTGTACAATGAATGGGTTTATTGATGTTGTGAGTTATTGCGGTCATTGCCTATTTTAATCTGTTGTAAATGTAATCGACGTCGCTCTGAATAATCTGAAGGTGATACATTAGCTCGTGGATTCGATGTGGAGTGGTTATTTATTAATACAGTGACTAAAATCGGAGACATCTTGGAAACTACATGCTCATCCTCAGGCTGGAATCTTGAGATACAGATCGATCTCTGGAGTTCCCTCCCGAACCCTCTCCGCCTCCCACCTCGTCTTTAAGACGTTCCTTGAAACCGACCTCTTTGACCAAGCTTTTGGTCACCTGTCCCCTAATGTCTCCTTCTGTGGCTCGGTGTCAAATTTTCTCTGTTAATCGCTCCTGTGAAGCACCTTGGGACGTTTTACTACGTTAAAGATGCTATATAAACGCAAGTTATTGTTATTTGGGTTAGTGGGTCTCCAGTGGCATTGCTCATGGTGAGTAGGAGGATAAAATATTTAATTGGCTGTAAAGCATTTTGGGATGTCCTGAGGTCATGAAAGGCGCTATATAAATGCAAGTTAGTTAGTTTGTTCGCTACACTGCTTTATAACAACACAACTATTGTACCATGCAATGCATTATTCTGCTGCTAAGGCGAATGTCCAATTGCTCAAAAGTGACATTTCTTGACGGTCAATTAGAGGTTAATTTATATTGCATTGGCGGCTGCTGATAAAGCCTGGCTCCAGGTCAGAAAAAAAAAGTTGCAAAAACAAAAAGGACTGGTTTTCCTTCTGAAGGAAGGAATGGCGAGTGTGGGGTGGTAGGGAGCAGTTCAGTCCAGCAAGGTCCCACACAGCTTGACCTCTGCTCTTTGCTCAGTTCGCTGATCTCAAATGGGGCAAAAAACAGGGTGTTAAACCTGGCCTTCGCCTCCCTGGGCTAGGGAAGGGAAAAAGAGCTCGAGTTAATACGCCCAACTCCATAATAACGCGACTGAATTCTACAGTTACTAATTATTATTTCTTGTTATTACTTTTTTTGTTAATTTGCCCCCCATCAACATTGGTGACTTGTTGACGGTTGGTGAAGATCGTATTTGAGGCAATCAGGCGCAAGTATGATACTTTCAAGGGCTGCAGACCTATTTAGATACCAAGATTTTTTGATGTGGAGAGATATGTGGGCCTCAAATTGTGTCACGGTTATTAATGGGTAAATGTATCACGGTATTGGCAGCAATGTTCGCTCGAATTTTTTTTTTCCCCCCGTGCGCGGTCCCTTTAAATCTGCCACGCGGCCACGCGTGCGCGCTATCTTCCGGCGGCAACAGCTTGCGAGCGGCCTGCGCGGGACCTGCCGATTGATGCGCGGCCGCGCGCCTTAGGGGGGAAAACGTTGGTCGGCAGCGGATTATTGAGGAGCAGGAAGGGTTCGGGGCTCAATCCGGTAACAAGGGCGACGGTCTCTGAACCCTACCCCGGACCAGTTAGAGAACACAAGATTCTCCACCCTGCTAAGTGTGTGTGTGTGTGTGTGTGTGTGTGTGTGTGTGTGTGTGTGTGTGTGAGAACATTGGGGTGAGGGTGGTGTTCGGCCCGATGGTGCCATATCATCCAACAAACGGTACGAAGGGCTCGCGTCCGAACAACGGGCAGTCGGCTGAGGGACTGAGGGCCACGGCTACCCATTGGACCAAAGCCAGCACGAGTCACAGGAGGAGAGGTTAAAATCGGGAAGGAACATTGGAAGGGGGTTAAACACCCAACCAAATGACTCATCTGAAATGGTTCATTAAATGGCGGCAATTTGGTGGCAAATGTCTTGAGATTATAAACACAAAAACCGTCCACAGTAAATCGCCTCTCCCTTTTTCTTCCCCAACCTCTCACTGCCTCTTCAGTCCCACTCTGCTGTAACAGCCCTGGGGCAAGTTCTGAACAATGTCCTCCAGGTTGCGCTTGTCGGCCTGGATCTCCTCGATGTCCTTTTCGAACGCTTTCATCTTCAGGATCTGCATCTCGGAGGCAGCCTCCAGCTGCCGCACTTTCTGCGTCAGTTTCCGCTCGATCGCCCACCTCAGCGCTCCCACCTTGCTCTCCGTTTTATTCAGCGTTTCTTCCGTCGCTCGGTCAATCTGCAGGCTCTCTGGTGGCAAAACACAAGAAAGAAATTAGGCCGCAGACAGTGACACCGTCTGGACCCTGCGACCAACGTTCCCGCTAAGCCGCGCAGCGGTCTGGAGCTCCCGCGCAGGCCGCTCACTGGCTTTTATACGGGAGAAACCGCGCATGGGCGAAAATCTGAACGGGCCGCGCAGCCACTTAAAGGGACCGCGCACCCCCCCAAAAAAAGAGGGAAGATTGCCCGAGCCCCAGGGCTCGCTCCCCGATAGGCTCCGACTGCCGTCCCTGAACGTACCTATTTGTTTCAGCAACTCTGTCAACTGCTTCACGTCATGATCGAGCGAGTGTTTCGCTTTCTTCATGCTCTTTCCCATCGCTTCCGTCTCGCTAAGAACCTGTCAGAAGCACAGAGAGGGAGACCATATATATGTGTCAGCTTGGCTCGGTCGGTAGCGCGCTCCGAGTCCGGGCCAAACCTGGAGGGTTGCCAACCCCTAGGCAGCAGATATAAAAACCCTGCCTCATCCAGTTAACAACGGTAAGAGCCTTCTACACGCCGACTGCCCCGTCGCGAGTGAATTTTACCGTTACCTTGGCCGCCGTTTCCGTCTCCTCGCGGACCCTCGCCTTCAAGGCCGTGGCCTGGTCCTCCTGGGCATTGAGTTGTTCCTGCGCGGCCTCCAGTTGCGAGCGGAGTGAGCTGGACTGCGCGGTCTGATCCCGGGCCCGTCTCCCGATCTTCTGGGCCTCCTGGAAGGTAGAAGGGAGCCTGAGGTTGCCTCTTGGGGGGGAAGAAAGTGGCCGCGGGTTTCTCGAAGGTTCTACAGGCTTGATTATGGGATGGATTTTGCCAGGGCCGAGCAGGCCCGGGAGTGGAGCCCGTCGGAGCGATCTCAGGTGCCTGTAGCACGCTCGTCACGGGGTGGGAGGGGGGGGGGGGGTCAACCCCCGTCTCTGGAGCACGACGCTTGGAAAAATGGACATCAGGAGGCCTGGATTTCCTGGCCCTCCCTCTCCCATCACCACTGAATTCCCAGCAGATCCGGGGTGGAAGGAACGCGCTCCACAGCGTCTCACTATTACCTGCTCCTCGGGTGCAACGCCACACTGGCCCATCCATAAACCAGGGTAAATAATGTGAGGGCGATGGGCCTCCTACTTCCAGCATTGCCCAACGGGCTCCAGGGGCTGAATGGCCGACTCCTGTTTCTATGTTGGCTGCCAAGACACAAATTGCCCAGGCGGGCGTTTCCCACCATTTGCATGTCGCCAACCCCCGGACTGTTGGGCCTGGGCGTCCGCCCGTTGGCATGGGAACAGTGAGGGGGGTGGGGGGGGGGGGAGGGGACAGGGCAGGGCAGAGCCACGATTGCACAGACCGGAAAGGCAAGGTGAAAGTTGACCCCCAGACCTTCAACCCTGACAAGGGTCAGGGGTGAAAAGGTCCTGCCCTGTGGCGGGAGGAGATTCTGGCCTGGCAGAGTTGTGCCCCAATTAATAAATCATAGAATCGCACAGCACAGGAGGAGGCCATTCGGCCCATTGTGCCTGTGCCGGCTCTTTGAAAGAGCTCTCCAATTAGTCGCAATGCCCTGCTCTTTCCCCACAGCCCTGCAAATTTATCCCCTTCAAGTATTTCTCCAATTCTCTTTTGAATGTTACTGTTGAATCTGCTTCCACTGCCCTTTCAGGCAGCGCGTTCCAGATCACAACAACTCACTGCGTAAAAACAATTCTCCTCATCTCCCCTCTGGTTCTTTTGCTAATTATCTTCAATCTGTGTCCTCCGGTTACCGACCCTCCTGCCACTGGAAACAGTTTCTCCTTATTTACTCTATCGAAACCCTTCATGATTTTCAACATCTCTATTAAATCTCCCCTTAACCTTCTCTGCTCTAAGGAGAACAATCCCAGCTTCTCCAGTCTCTCCACATCACTGAAGTCCCTCATCCCTGGAACCATTCTAGTAAATCTCCTCTGCACCCTCTCCCGGGCCTTGACATCCTTCCCAAACCTTGGGGCCCAGAATTGGCCGCAATACTCCAGCTGGGGCCTAAGCAGTGACTGAGTGATGTTCTTGTACAAACACTGAACCCACTTATGGCAGATCTCCCCTCTCTCTCTCGGTATTACAACACTCGGTGTCGACCCGATTAAGGTAAAGAGAAAGGGGATCCGGTTCGAATGGTTGAAGCGCGCGGGAGGTAATATCGTTCCCCTTTGACCTTTGCGATGCCTCTGGTGAGGTGCGAGGCTCGGGCCGCTGAGCTGTTGCTGACGGCGGCGCTCGACTCGGCCGCGTCCAACATCCTGCCGGCCAGCGCGGTCTTCCTCTTGGCCTCCGCCATCACCCTCTCTCTGATGGGCCCCATCTTCCTGAAAACCCCTTTGCTTTTCATCCTCTTCATTGAAAACATTCTCTTGTTGTCTGAAACAAAGATAATAAAAAAGACCACGAGAAAGGGTTAAATTGTGAGGACAGGTTGCACAGACTGGGCTTGTATTCCCTCGAGTGTAGAAGATTAATGTTTGATCTAATCGAGGTGTTTAAGATGATTAAAGGAGTTGATGGGGTCGATAGAGAGAAACTATTTCCTCTGGTGGGGGGAGTCCAGAACAAGGGGGCAGAACCTTAAAATTAGAGCGCGGCCGTTCAGGGGTGATGTCAGGAAGCACTTCTTCACACAAAGGGCGGTGGAAATCTGGAACTCTCTCCCCCAAAAAGCTCCTGAGGCCGGGGGGGTCAATTGAAAATTTCAAAACTGAGACCAATAGATTTTTGTTGGGTAAGAGGATTAAGGGTTACGGAACCAAGGCGGGTGAATGGAGTTAAAATACAGATCAGCCATGATCTAATGGAACGGTGGAACAGGCTCGAGGGGCTGAAAAATGCCGTCGGCAAGCGGTCTGTGTAAGCATTTTGTCCCGGCTTTCGAGCCAAGCGTGTGAGCCGGATGCCCGAATGTTTCACCTCCACCGCCACCCCCTCCCACCCCCTTTGTGACCTGTCTGAATAAACGCGGCAATCAGGCTCTCTAAAGTTGTCAACCTAATCCCGGCCTGTGCTCAGCTAGATCAGCTCCACTGGTGTGGTACTGAGCCCCACAAGGAGCAGCCTGGGCCCAGGTTCAACCGCGGCCTATTCCTCGAGGCATCACCACATGACCTCCGGTCTCCAACCGCCCCGCCCCGCCCCCACCATTGGTCGCCCAGCACGCGGCACCCCGCCTCCCCACACCAATTGGAATGTGAATAGACTCTCCTTGATCCGATTGGCTGGTTCTGGACTGGGGTGAGGAGCGACGACACAAGACTGTACCTTCCAAAGTTTTCAGCAAGGAGATCCCTTCTTCCTTTATCCGTTTGACCTGCTGGATCGACGCCCTCGCGGTGACCTGGGCAGCTTTGACACAACTCAAGAGCTAAAAAGGGGAGAAAGATTTGTGTTTACACAACCGGACTAATTGAAGAAAAGGACCTCTTCACCGAAAGGGGAGGAGCACACCGCTCCACTGGGCAGACAGGCAGAGTCAACTGGGCCAACTGTTGGCATGGAGCCATCTCTGGATCCAGGGGAAGAAAGGAAGAGAGAAAGAAAGAAGGGAAGAAGGAAAGAAAGAAGGAAGGAAAGAAAGATGGAAAGAAGGAACGAAGGCATGAAAGAAAGAAGGAAAGGAGGAATGAAAGAAAGGAGGAATGAAAGAAAGGAGGAATGAAAGAAAGAAGGAATGAAAGATCGGAGGAATGAAAGAAAGAAAGAAAGAAAGAAAGAAAGAAAGAAAGAAAGATGGAAAGAAGGAACGAAGGCATGAAAGAAAGAAGGAATGAAAGAAAGAAAGAAAGAAAGAAAGAAAGAAAGAAAGAAAGAAAGAAAGAAAGAAAGAAAGAAAGAAAGAAAGAAAGAAAGAAAGAAAGAAGGAAGGCATGAAAGAAAGAAGGAAAGAAAGAAAGAAGGAAAGAAGGAAAGAAGGAAAGGAGAAAAGGAGAAAAGGAGAAAGAAAGAATGAATGAATGAATGAAGGAAGGAAGGAAGGAAAGGAGAAAGAAAGAAAGACTTGCATTTATTTTGCCCCTTTCACATCCCAAAGCGCTTTACAGCCAATGAAGTACTTTTGAAGTGCAGTCACAGTTGTAATGTGGGATAGCGGTGATACTCATTGTCCATCACGGAGTATCAATCCCATGGTACATTGCAAGGAAGGGAATGCAGCCTGTGCTCCAAAGGCCACCTCACCTGCTCATAGGATCGCTTGGTTTCCATGCCCATGTTCAAGGCCTTCACCCGAGGCTCCATCTCCACAAGGAGCTCCTCGATCCGCTGGTCTTTGGACCGAAGCGTGTTCTCCAAATCCTCAATCTCTGCGGTTAAATTGTCCCAGCTCTTCAGGAGAAAAGAAGTCAATCAGAGGAAGACTATTGGCCGAAACCGAGCCCAACTGCACTAGAACAGGGTCTGGGACCAGGAAATGCACCAAGTGCCAAGGTCACCACAGCAACAACAACTTGCATTTATACAGCGCCTTTAACATAATAAAATGTCCCAAGGCGCTTCACAAGAACGTTAGCAAACAAAATTTGATACCGAGCCATAGGAGATATTAGGACAGGTGACCAAAAGCTTGGTCAAAGAGGGAGGTTTTAAGGAGCGTCTTAAAGAGGGAGAGAGGCGGAGAGGTTTAGGCAGGGAATTCCAGAGCTTAGGGCCCAGACATCTGAAGGCACGGCCACCAATGGTGGGGCGATGAAAATCGGGGATGGGCAAGAGCCCAGAATTGGAGGATCGCAGAGGGTTGTGGGGTTGGAGGAGGTTACAGAGATAGGGGAGGGGGTGAACGGGACTCGGTGCGAGTTAGGACACGGGGACAGCAGAACTTTGGATGAGCTGAAGTTTACGCAGGGCGGAAGATGGGAGGCAAGATCACTGAATGTTTCACGAACTCCTGGAATCGAGGGATGACCTAAGGCCCAATGATTGGGGATTTAATTCACAGAGGCCCAATTCAGATGCTTTTGAAGTGTAGTCACTGTTGTAATGCAGGAAACGTGGTGGGCAAGTTGAGCACAGCAAGCTCCCACAAACAGCAATGTGATAATGACCAGATAATCTGTTTTTGTGATGTTGGATGAGGGATAAATGTTAGCCAGGAAACCGGGGATAACTCCCCTGCTCTTCTTCGAAATAGTGCCACGGGATCTTTTATGTCCACCTGAGAGAGCAGACAGGGCCTCGGTTTAACGTCTCATCTGAAAGACGGCCCCTCCGACAGTGCAGCACTCCCTCAGCACTGCACTGGAGTGTCAGCCTAGATTATTGTGCTCAAGTCTCTGGAGTGGGGCTTGAACCCACAACCTTCTGACTCAGAGGCGAGGGTGCTGCCCACTGAGCCACGGCTGACACCTCCAAATGTCACACTTTGCATAAAGCAACAACATATCACACGAGAGGGAGGTAGAGGAGCAAATCTGCAGGGAAATCGCAGAGATTTGCAAGAGCTATAGAGTGGTGATATTGGGGGACTTTAATTACCCAAATATCGATTTGGATAATGCTAGGGTAAAGGGAAAGGAGGGGGAGGAATTTCTGAAATGCGCTCAGGAGAATTTCCTTGACCAGTATGTTCTTGGCCCAACTAGGAAGGAGGCACACTTTTGTTTGGCCCTTTTTTTCTTCCCTCCCACATGGCAGCTGTCCTTCATTCTGCCAGCACAATTCACACTTCATCTCGGGCCATCCTTTGTTCCTCAACCTGTCCCATTTCCACCTCCTCTTGCCTTGAATATCTCTTAATGTCTCTCCATGTCTCTTAATCTCTCCTGCTTTCTATCCTATCACTGACCTTCCCTTTTGTTCTTTCATCCCATCCCCCTTTTCCCAGCCCCTAAACTTGCTTTAAAATCTATTCAATTTCCTGCAATTTTCCAGTTCTGATGAAAGGTCTTCGACCTGAAACGTTAACTCTGTTTCTCTCTCCACGGATGCTGCCTGGCCTGCTGAGTTTTTCCAGCGTTTTCTGTTGTTATTTAGGAAGGAGGCATTGCTGGGGAATGAGGTGGGCCAGGCCGACCAAGTGTCTGTGGGAGAACACTTGGGTACGAGTGATCATCGTATCATAAGATTCAGATTAGCAATGGAGAGGAGCAAGGAACAATCTAGAGTGGAACTTCTAAACTGGAATCGGGCTAACTTCAATGGGATGCAAAAGAATCTAACCAGGGTAAAATGGAACCAAAGACTGACAGGAAAAACTGTAACTGAACAATGGGTGATCTTTAAGGAGGAGATGTTCCAAGTACAGGCTAGGTCCATTTCAACAAGAGGGAGGGAACCAAAGCCAGGGCTCCTTGGATGACAAGGGAGATAGAGAAGATGAAGAAACAAAAAAAAGAGGGTGTATGATGAATGTCAGGAGAATTCTTCAAGGGAGAACCAGACCAAATACAATAAGTTGAGAGGGGAAGTGAAGATGAAAATAAGATTGGCAAAGAGAGAATATGAGAGTAGAATGGCGGTTAACATAAAAGGGAACCCAAAAATCTTCTACCGGCATGTAAACAGTAAGCGGGTAGTAAGAGGCGGGGTGGGGCCTATTAGGGACAAAGAAGGTGATATATGCTTAGAGGCGCAGGGCAAGGCTAGAATACTCAATGAGTACTTTGTATCAGTGTTTACTAAGGAGGTGGATGCTGACAAAATATCGGTGTAAGTGGAAAAGGTAGAAGCAATGGAAGGGGTGAAAATTGATATACAGGATGTACTAGAAAGGCTGGGTATGCTTAGAGTGGATAAGTCATCTGGTCCAGATGGCTTGCATCCCAGGTTGCTAAGGGAATTGGGGGAGGAGATAGCGGAAGGGCTTGCCATAATTTTCCAATCTTCCCGAGGATTGGAAAGTGGCAAATGTGACACCATTGTTCAAGAAAGGGTGTAAGGACAATCCTAGTAACTACAGGCCGGTCAGTTTAACATCAGTGGTGGGTAAAGTTTTAGAAACAATAATCAAGGAAAAAATTAACGGGCACTTGGAGAGGTTTAAGCTAATTAAGGAGAGCCAACAGGGGTTTGTAAAAGGCAGATCGTGTTTGACTAATAGAATTGAATTTTTTGATGAAGTAACAGGGAGGATTGATGAAGGGAATGCAATGGATGTTGTCTACATGGATTTTAGGAAGGCATTTGACAAAGTACCACATAGAAGGCTGTTTAACAAAATTGAGGCTCATGGAATAGGTGGGTCAGTGGCAGCTTGGATAAGGAATTGGCTTAAGGACAGAAAACAGCGAGTTGTGGTAAATGGCTGTTTTTCAGACTGGAGGATGGCAGACAGTGGTGTTCCCCAAGGGTCAGTGCTGGGGCCACTGCTTTTTTTGATATATATAAGTGACCTGGATATTGGAATACAAAGTAGAATTTCTAAATTTGCCGATTACACTAAACTTGGGGGTGAGGCAAACAGTGAGGATACCAATCGACTGTAACAGGACATAGAAAGGCTAGCAGAATGGGCAGACAAGTAGCAGATTGAATTTAATACAGAGAAGTGTGAGGTGATGCATTTTGGCAGAAGGAACAGGGAGAGGCAATATACACTTAATGGCACAGTTTTAAAGAGTGTGCAGGGACAGAGGGACCTGGGAGTTAATGTGCATAGGTCCCTGAAGGTGGCAGGACATATTGAGAGTGTGGTTAACAAAGCATATGGGATCTTGGGCTTCATAAATAGAGGTATTGAGTACAAAAGTAGAGAAGTTATGCTGAACCTTTATAAAGTGCTGGAGTATTGCGTCCAGTTCTGGTCACCACACTTTAGGAAGGATGTGAAGGTCCTTGAGAGGGTGCAGAGGAGATTTACCAGAATGGTTCTGGGGATAGGGGATCTTAGCTACAAGGACAGGTTGGAGAAGCTGGATTTGTTTTCATTAGAGCAAAGGAGGTTGAGGGGTGATTTGATAGAGGTGTACAAGATTATGACGGGTTTGGATAGGCTAGACGGGGAAAGGCTGTTCCCACTAGTTGACGGTACAGGGACTAGGGGACACAGATTTAAGGTTTTGGGCAAGAGATACAGGGGGGATGTGAGAAAAACTTTTTTTTACGCAGCGAGTGGTAATGACCTGGAATTCGCTGCCGACGGAAGTGGTGGAAGCGGACACACTCAATGTTTTCAAGGGGAGACTGGATAGGCACTTGAGGGAAATAAACTCGCAGGGCTCCGGGGATAGAGCGGGGGAATGGGACTGACTGGATTGCTCTACAGAGAGCTGGCACGGACTCGATGGGCTGAATGGCCTCCTTCTATACCGTTATGACTCTATGAAAGAATCTTCGGGGGGGGGGGGGGGGGAATTTAAAAGGGAAAGAAAGCCCGTCATTTCCTGCTAGTTTTTTCTAAGCCTGCAGATAGCTTGGCCTCTCCCACAAGGAGAGGTGCTGCCGATGTAGAGGAAGTGCCAACAGCGACAGTAACTGGCCTCCGGGTGTGCCTACTTAGAGCGCTCCCTCACAGGAAGTATCTGAGCAGTGGCCTTAAAGGGACAGGCCAGGGTCTGCAACTCTGTTGCGGATCCAAGACTAGACAGGAGCAACGTCACGGGAGATCTGTTAGTACGATGAAAGAGACTGTGCACAGACCTCTGGCTCCAGTTCAGTGTGGTTCAGAAGCAGAGCCGGACTCGACCCTCGAGCCTGCTGAGTGGAGGCATACAGCCTCTTCGCCTCCTTCAACACCTCCTCCACCTCCACCTCCACCTCCTCCATTTTATTCTGCAAGGCCTGCAGTCTGTAAAAGAGAAGAGAGCCATCAGGATTTCTCCAGCGCCTTTCGCCCCCTCGGGATGTCCCAAAGCGCTTCCCACTTTCCCACTTCTCAAGTTCCGCTGTTGTAATGTAGGAAACGCGGCAGCCAATCTGCGCACAGCAAGCTCCCACAAACAGCAAAGAGATAATGGATCAGGTCATCTATTTCAGATGTTGGTTGAGGGATAGAAACATATTGACGGCTGTCAGTCATTCAGCCCCTCGAGCCTGTTCCACCATTCAATTAGATCATGGCTGGTGTGGATCTCGACTCCATTTACCCGCCTTGGGATCCTTTACATCCGCCTGAGAGAGCAGACGGGGCCTCAGTTTAACATCTCATCCGAAAGACGGCACCTCCGACAGTGCAGCACTCCCTCAGCACTGCACTGGGAGTGTCAGCCTAGATTTGAGCTCAAGTCTCTGGAGTGGGGACTTGAACCCACGACCTTCTGACTCAGAGGCGAGAGTGCTGCCCACTGAGCCACTGGCTGACACCTACAAACATCCCAAAGTGCTTTATGTGTCGTGTTGCTTTTCAAGTGCGATCACTGTTGTTTGGGCGGGAGACGCGGCCGCAGGTGACTGGATTTTGGGGGTGGGTGGGGGGAGGGGGAGTTTCGGTGTATTGGCGGCGGATTTGAGCTGTCCGCGTTTCACTATTGGCAGCGCGATGATGTCATCTGCACCCAAGTCCGAACATTGTCGATCCTCAGGTCGCGATGCAAACCCTTTCAATGACGTCACTGCGCTGGAGGGTTAGGCCGCACCTCCGACCCCTCCAGCCCTCCGAGCTCTCTGCTCTCCTCCAACGCGCCAAGTTCTCTGCGCGCCTCCAATTCTGGCCTCTTGCTCGTGCCCGATTGTCATCGCTGCACCATTGGCGGCCGTGCCTTCAGCTGCCGAGACCTAAGCTCTGGAACTCCCTCCCTAAACCTCTCCGCCTCTCTATCTCTCTCCTCCTTTAAGACGCTTTTTAAGACCCGCCCCTTTGACCTTTTGGTCACCTGTCCCGATACCTCCTTTGGCGCGGCGGCCATTTTCGCGATCGGGGGAGGGGGGGGGGGTGGGGAGGGGGGGGAGATGGAGATTGGCGGCTCACTCACCGATCCTCGGCCTCCAAGACGTCACCAGCCGCGGAGCCGCCCTCGATGATGCCCGACAGGAGGAGGAAGCTTCGGTTGGACGCGGCCAGGACTTCTCGCACCGCCAACTCGATCTCCGTCGCGACTCTGGCGTGGCTGCTCAACAAGACAGAGAGAGGGGGAGAGGTGAGAGCGAGCGGGTGGACATGGGGCGGGAGGTCAACGGTCAGCAGTGAGTCAAGAACATCAGGTGTTGAGTTGCATTAACTTCAGTTACGTGGATAGACTGGAGAAGCTGGGGTTGGTCTCCTTGGAGCAGAGAAGGTGGAGAGGAGATTTGATAGAGGTGCTCAAAATCATGAAGGGTTTTGCTAGAGTAAATAAGGAGAAACTGTTTCCAGTGGCAGGAGGGTCGGTAACCAGAGGACACAGATTGAAGGTAATTGGCAAAAGAACCAGAGGGGAGATGAGGAGAATTATTTTTATGCAGTGAGTTGTGATCTGGAATGCGCTGCCTGAAAGGGCGGTGGAAGCAGATTCAATAATGGCCCAGAAATTGATCTCGCACTGTTCCCGCGGGGGTAAGCCTTCCCCGCGTTGTCTCACCTCGCTTATGCTTTTTCTGATCCAGCTCGCACGAACTTGATGTTCCAGACATCAGCTGTGCTGGGCTTGCGTATCCCAGCGGCGCAGTTAATTCGTGCGAGCTGTGGGATCACGTGACTCAGTTAGAGCCAATGGCAGCACACCATCTTCCATTCATAAGTCTCACAGCATGGCTGTGAAATCTATGAATCTTACACCCCCCCAAAATAACAGCTAAACCTCAATTAAATTAAAAAAAAAACCCATCACATTAATAAAATAAGTATAGTTAATTAAATTAACCATTTTAAATAAAAAATTAAATTTTTGAAAAAATTTAAAATCTTTTAAAAAGTTATAAAAATAAACTTACCTGTCTTTAAAGTCTATAAAAAAGATATACCTGTAAAAAAAAATTAAAAAAAATACTTAATTCACTACTTACCTTCTTAAAAGCGGGTCTTACTCCTCCTTTTTACATTTCCAAAATCTTCCCTACTTACCTGCGCGTCCAAAGCATGAAGTGCACAGCGTGCGCGCAGCCTGTAGCGCGCACGCGATGCACTCAGGCCCCGCCCCCTTTTCAGAAGAGCAATTGCCGGTTTTCAGCGCATGCGCAGGGCATGCAGAAAACCGGCAATTGGAGTGGGAATACGCGAGAGTATGCAGTGCGTACTCTCGCGTCCCGGGATCAATTTTCGGCCCATTAACTTTCAAAAGGGAATTGGATAAATACTTGAAAAGGAAAAATTTGCAGGGCTATGGGGAAAGAGCAGGGGGGAGTGGGACTAATTGGATAGCTCTACCAAAGAGCCGGCACAGGCACGATGGGCCGAATGGCCTCCTCCTGTGCTGTATCATTCTTTGTTTCTCTGAGGTTAGAAGGGGACAAGATTGAGCCGAAATAGTGAGGTAACCCTGCCACTTTATAAATTATTGGTGTGACTGCACTTGGAATACTATGTACAGTTCTGGTCGCCACAGTAAGAGAGGATATTGCAGCTACTGAAAGGATACAGAAGAGAGCAACCAGAATGATTGAGGAGATGGAAGGATTGTATTATGAGGAGCGATTATGTGAATTGGGCATGTTCTCACTGGAAAAGAGAAAGTCGAGAGGTGATCCGATTGCTGTTTTTAGGATTCTAAAGGGACTGGATAATGTTGACCGTGACGAGCTGTTTCACCGTGT
The DNA here is from genome assembly GCA_030390025.1 of Squalus acanthias. Taxonomy (NCBI): domain Eukaryota; kingdom Metazoa; phylum Chordata; class Chondrichthyes; order Squaliformes; family Squalidae; genus Squalus; species Squalus acanthias. The sequence goes on along the minus strand of JASTWF010000362.1, from coordinate 305,732 downwards.
CCGGAAGAGTAGAACCAGGGACGCAGCCTGCGCTGGAAGGGAGGGGAAATTCGAAGCTAATCTGTGGAAACATTTCAGTGAGCGAGTGGTCAATCTATGGAACAGGCTCCCCCTGGAGATGGTGGAAGCAGTTAGTGTCGATTCATTCAGATGCAAATTACATAGGTTTCTGTCAGAAATAATATTTTGGGATACAGTCTGAGTAATTTGAGACATGACGTGTGGTGAGTGTAGCGTGCTCGGGAGGATCAGGTGACTCTGGGTCCCAAAGCTCTCCACCACAGGGGTTGCCCTCCTGTCATGTCTGGGTCTGTTGTAGACTCATTGATGGAGATTGATCGCTGGGATTAGTCAACAACTCCATTATCGTTGGACCATGCAACCACCAGGATGGTAGAAGCTGGACTGGATGGACTCTGGGCTTTTTTCATCTAAAATCCCTGTGTTCCTATTCATACCGCCAGCGAAAGACCCTCTGCTCCGTCCGGCTTGTCCCACACAGTTCCGATACATCAGGATAGGCACCCCCGCAAGTCATGTGATCGCCTAGGCGAGGCAGAAAAAGATAAGAACCCAGGACAATTTGGGGGGGAAAAAAACCTGGATATTCCTCTCCGACCCCCTTTGGTGATCGAAACTAGTTCAGATCACCACTCTGGCCCTGATTAATGTTACCAGATACCTACCTCCAGTACAAAGCGAGCTTTTATATAGGATTACATAGGATATACGGCACAGAAACAGGCCATTCGGCCCAACCAGTCCATGCCGGCGTTTATGCTCCACTCGAGCCTCCTCCCGTCTTTCCTCATCTAAATCTATCAGCATAACCCTCTATTCCCTTCTTTCTCCCTCATGTGCTTATCTAGCCTCCCTTTAAATGCATCTATACTATTCGTCTCAACCACTCCCTGTGGTAGCGAGTTCCACATTCTCACCACTCTGGGTAAAGAAATTTCTTCTGAATTCCCTATTTGATTTCTTGGTGACCATCTTATATTGATGGCCTCTAGTTTTGCTCTTCCCCACAAGTGGAAACATTCTCTCTGTATCCACTCTATCAAAACCTTTCATAATTTTAAAGACCTCTATTAGGTCACCCCTCAGCCTTCTCTTTTCAAGAGAAAAAGAGCCCCAGCCTGTTCAGCCTTTCCTGATAGGTATACCCTCGCATTTCTGATATCATCCTTGTAAATCTTCTCTGCACCCTCTCCAGTGTCTCTATATCCTTTTTCTAATATGGCGACCAGAACTGTACGCAGTACTCCAAGTGTGGTCTATACCCCAGTCAGAAACAGACTGGGGAGAACACATTAAATCCGCATGAAGCACAATATCGCGTGCAATAACATTCGACTGCGTTTCCAGGGTGCGTTAAATCTACACAGAGGACTTGTGATGTGATGGGACTGTACTCCAATACTGCACAGTGACAATGGAGTGAGGAGACTGGGGTGGGGGGGGGGGGGGGGGTGACCCCACAGTTACCGTCAGCAATGTTAAAATAAATGGATTAAAACTTCTGCTAAAATAGTGTAAAATAAGTGTCAGATTAAAGTGCTACTTGTTAAGATTATTATCTAAATTACCCCGAAATTGGAAAAGAGAGAAAGACTGACATTTCACAACCTCAGGACGTCCCAAATTGCTTTACAGCCAATGAAGTACTTTTTGAAGTGTAGTCACTGTTGTAATGTAGGAAACGCGGCAGCCAATGGCGCACAGCAAGCTCCCACAAACAGCAACGTGATAATGACCAGGTAATCTGTTTTAGTGATGTTGATTGATGGATAAATATTGGCCCCAGGACACCGGGGAGAACTCCCCTGCTCTTCTTTCAAATAGTGCCATAGGATCTTTTATGTCCACCTGAGAGAGCAGACACCTTAGTTTTACATCTCATCTGAAAGACGTCCCCTCTGACAGTGCGGCGCTCCCTCAGTACTGCCCCTCCGACAGTGCGGCGCTCCCTCAGTACTGCCCCTCCGACAGTGCAGCGCTCCCTCAGTACTGCCCCTCCGACAGTGCAGCGCTCCCTCAGTACTGCCCCTCCGACAGTGCAGCGCTCCCTCAGTACTGCCCCTCCGACAGTGCAGCGCTCCCTCAGTACTGCCCCTCCGACAGTGCAGCGCTCCCTCAGTACTGCCCCTCCGACAGTGCGGCGCTCCCTCAGCACTGCCCCTCCGACAGTGCGGCGCTCCCTCAGTACTGCCCCTCTGACAGTGCAGCGCTCCCTCATTACTGCCCCTCCGACAGTGCGGCGCTCCCTCAGCACTGCCCCTCCGACAGTGCAGCGTTCCCTCAGTACTGCCCCTCCGACAGTGCGGCACTCCCTCAGTACTGCCCCTCCGACAGTGCGGCGCTCCCTCAGTACTGCCCCTCCGACAGTGCAGCGTTCCCTCAGTACGGCCCCTCCGACAGTGTGGCGCTCCCTCAGTACTGCACTGGGAATGTCAGCCTAGATTTTTGTGCTGAAGTCTCTGGAGTGGAATTTGAACCCATGACCTTCTGACTCAGAGGCGAGAGTGCTGCCCACTGAGCCACGGCTGACACAGCGAAATTGGGTCTCAGTTCCGCACATGTGGTGACGTGAGACCCCCTCCGTAGACCAGGCGCTCACCACCGTCAGTGAACGGTGCAAATTACACCCACTGCTGTTACCATCACAAGTAGAAATAAACATGCCTGTAATACCACAGCTGACCACTCAGTGGCAGTGCGAGCACGCGTACGTCAAGCTGGTTTCAGAACGAGTTTCCCAGCTTTGAAATCCCGTCGTCGCTGCAGAGTTCACCGTTAGAACATGGGCGCCGCAACTGGCCTCAGCACTCCGAGCTCGGGGGGGGTTCCTGCTCCTGATCGCCACGGGGTGACCCCTGCGGGGAAACACAAGTACGCGGGCACCAGGGGGGTGTAAACGTGCGTTGACTTGCGCGAGACTGGCGTCGCGGACAACGCTCCCTCTGAGCCGGGCGGCCGCGTAGCGCTCTGGAGCTCCCGCGCAGCCGGCTCTTAAATGGGAAAAAAAAACGCGCACGCGCGGAATTCTGAACGGGCCGGGCAGCCCAAAATAAACATTCGAGAGAAGGTCAGCTGCGGAGCGCTGGATTTTCGGTTTCCACTGACCTCGATCCGGCGGGGTCTCTGTAACTGGCGCAACGCCAGTCTCACGCCTGGGCGGGGAGGGTGGGTTCGGGTTTGGGTTAAAGCTACTGCACTGGCAAAATACTGCGGAGGCTGGCAATCTGAAATAACAACAGAAAACGCTGGAAATACTCAGCGGGTCAGGCAGCATCCGTGGGGAGAGAAACAGAGTTAACGTTTCAGGTCGAGGACCCTTCGTCAGAACTGGAAAAGGTTAGAGAGGAGAGATTTTTAAGCAGGGGGAGGAAGGAGGGGAGGAAAGAACAAAGGGAAGGTCTGTGATAGGGTGGAAGGCAGGAGAGATTGACTGACAAAAAGGATAAAAGTGAGAAGTCGCACAACACCAGGTTATAGTCCAACAGTTTTATTTGAAATCACAAGCTTTCGGAGCGCTGCTCCTTCGTCAGGTGATTTCAAATAAAACTGTAGGGGGGAAAAATTCAGCTGCTTGCGCCTCCCGTTAGCGCCTTAAGAGGGCGCTAATGGGGCGTAAAGCAGCTAACGCCCGGGCGCAGCGCCGCCCACGCCTCCCGAAAAATTCAGCGGGAGGTTAGCGGCGGCGCCAGCCGGTAGCGCCCTGTGGCGCTGCGCCGCCGGCGATGACGTCATCGCCGTGCGCAGCACCCCGCTCGCGCTCCAGCCGCGATCTTCAGTCGCGCCCCCTGATTTACCGCCAGACGCTATGTCCGACGGGTTCAGGGAGGCGTACGTGCGGCCGGGGCGGCGATATTTAAAGGGGAGGTGGCAGGCGGCCATTTTTGTTGCTGGCCGCCTGCCAGCACCTGCCCCCGGCCCCCGTGAAGCCCCCCCACCGAAGTGCCGGCTGCGCTCCAAGAGCCCGGCACTTCTCTTGAGTGCCGGGCTCTTTTGCCGGCACTCCCGATCCCTGGGGGCCCAGCTGGGCCCCGGTTCGCGCTACGCAGGGTCCCTCCCCTTTAAGAAGGGGAGGAAGGCCTGCAATACCGCGGCGCGACGTAGCGCCAGGATATTCACTCGCAGCGCCCCAAGAGGGATGCGGGGTGCTTCCAGTGGCGCCCCGCTTCCCTCTTGGGGCGCAACCACTGAAGTTCCGGCGCGGGGCCGCTAATTTTTTCGGGGCGCTAAAAGTCGCGCCCCGGCGAGGTTAGCGCCCCAAATGGGGCGCGACTCAATTTTTACCCTTTGGACTATAACCTGATGTTGTGCGACTTCTCACTTTTGTCCACCCCAGTCCAACACCGGCATCTCCGCATCATGACAAAAAGGATGATAGTGTAAGGCAAAAGGTAATGGGACAAGTTAAGAAACAAAAGATGGCTCTAGATGATGTATCAATGATGATCCCAGCAACATTAACAGCTACCATGTGAGGAAACAAGAGAAAAGAAATACAGGGGCCAAATTAAAACTGCCCCTGCTTAAGTATCTCTCCTCCCTAACCTTTTTACAGTTCTGACGAAGGGTTCAACCCGAAACGTTGACTCTGTTTCTCTCTCCTCGATGCTGCCTGACCTGCTGAGCGTTTCCCGCACTCTCTGTTGTTATTTTGGGTTAAAGCTATTTCTGCTGGTGGGGGAATCAAGGATGAAGGCTAGTGGAAATCTGGAACTCTCTTCTTTGCACTTTAGTTCGACCGCAGCAACCATGGATGTAATAAACCTGTTCCGGGGAGCAGGAGCTCAGACAGAACCAAACCTCGGGCTCATTCCGCTCAGAGTTTACCTTTCTGCGAGAGTGCGGGACTCCTCGGCCAGCTCAGTCCAGTTCCGGGATTCGTCACCGGGAGAGCCACGAATCAGCCATGGTATCTGCTTAACCAGAAACAAATATCACAGCACTGTAATACCTTACCTGCCCCGTCAGTGCCAGAGATGCTGCTGGGCAGGACTGGAGGGGCAGATTTAATCTCCCGCTGATGGTCACCCAGTGGGACCCCCTCAAACCTTCAATCACAGACCAGAGGGCCACGAACCCGCCGGTCTGACACTCTTCAAAGATCGATATTATATTATATATCAAAACAATGAAACAGCACAGGGACACGGTGACTCGGTGCAGGGAGGGGGAATTATTGCCTGTAATCCCCAGTCTGTGCCGGGTTAACAAAATAGATTCAGGGCAGCAGTAGCGGAGATACAAAGTCCTCAGAACCCCGGGGAAAGGAGGTTACAAAGCTGGCAAGGATCCTCATCCTGCTCACTATCCAGTGTGTTTGCGTGAGTGTGAGTACGCGCCTGTACGTGAGTGTGTGTGTGTGCGTGAGCGCGTGAGTGTGTATGAGTATGTTAGCGTGAGTGTCTGTACGTGAGTGAGTGAGCGAGCGAGCCTGGGTGTGTGTGAGTGTGAGTGTGAGTGTGAGTGTGAGTGTGAGTGTGAGTGAGAGAGAGTGTGAGTGTGAGTGTGTGTGTGAGTGTGTATGAGTATGTTAGCGTGAGTGTCTGTACGTGAGTGAGTGAGCGAGCGAGCCTGGGTGTGTATGAGTGTGTGAGAGCCTGTGCGCACGTCACTCACATCGGAGAGCATCAGGGTTGACTGCGATGCCTCCTGTAGCCAAACACCCTGTCCGGACTCGCGCAGGAAGAGCGGCCACTTGGGCCGAGCTCGTGGGAAGCAGCCAGCGCCTGCAGACCGAAACTGGAACAACAGCCCGAAGAGACAAAATAAAATCCACTCCGATTTTAAAACCTTTAACGATATAACAAGGGATATGGGGAGAATGCAGGTACAGGGTACTGAGTTTGGATGATCAGCCATGATCACATTGAATGGCGGAGCAGGCTCGAGGGGCCGAATGGCCTACTCCTGCTCCTATCTTCTATGTTGCTATGTAACAAAAAAACCACACGGTGTGGCTTTGTGAATCGGGAAAGCGGTGGCGTGGCTGGGAGTGAGCAAACCCGCCTGCGGGTCTCGGGCCGCTCGGTCGAGGGGCTCGGGCCGCTCGGTCTCGGGCCGGTCAATCAGCAGTACCGGACTGTCGAGGGTCTCCCGGGCTGCCTGCAGCTCCCTGCGGGCGGCGCTGATGATAAGCTGGCTGTCGGACACCAGGTGGCAGCGTTTCTCCTCCTTCCTCTCACAGTCCAGGCCCCGGCTGATGTTGCTCAATTTCTGTCCGATTCTATGCAGCGAGATCTCCACTTCCTCCGCGTGCTGCACCAACAGCTCCCGGGAACCTGCGGCAAACACAGCAACAACTCAGATACAAACACTCCCAGCCGGGGCAGCTTGCTTTCTCCCCCCGTTCATTCTTGCATTTATATAGCGCCTTTAATGTAGTAAAATGTCCCAAGGTGCTTCACAGGAGCGATTATCAAACAAAATTTGACCCCGAGCCACCCGAGGAGATATTAGGGCAGGTGACCACAGCTTGGAGAGAGAGGAGCGTTTTAAGGAGCGTCATAAAGGAGGAGAGAGAGGCGGAGAGGTTTAGGGAGGGAATTCCAGAGCTCGGGGCCCAGGCAGCTGAAGGCACGGCCGCCAATGGTGGAGTGATTAAAATCGGGGATGCGCAAGAGGCCAGAATTGGAGGAACGCAGAGATCTCGGAGGGTTGTGGGGCTGGAGGAAGTTACAGAGATAGGGAGGGGGTGAGGTCATGGAGGGATTTGAAGACAAGGATGAGAATTTTAATGAGAATGGGCAAGACCAGCATTTATTGCCCATCCCTCATTACCCCTGAGAAGGTGGTGGTGAGCCGCCTTCTTGAACCGCTGCAGTCCGTGTGGTGAAGGTGCTCCCACAGTGCTGTTAGGGAGGGAGTTCCAGGATTTTGACCCAGCGACGATGAAGGATCAGCGATATATTTCCAAGTCAGGATGGTGTGTGACTTGGAGGGGAACTTGGAGATGGTGGTGTTCCCATGCGCCTGCTGCCCTTGTCCTTCTAGGTGGAAGAGGTCTTTAGCAAGGCTTTTGATAAGGTTCCACATGGCAGAGTGGTCACGAAGTTAAAAGCCCATGGGATCCAGGGCAAAGTGTCAAGTTGGATTCAAAACTGGCTCGGAGACAGGAAGCAGAGGGTAATGGTTGATGGGTGTTTTTGTGACTGGAAGGCTGTTTCCAGTGGGGTTCCGCAGGGCTCAGTACTAGGTCCCTTGCTTTTTGTGGTATATATCAGTGATCTAGACTTGAATATAGGGGGTATGATTAAGAAGTTTGCAGATGATACTAAAATTGGCTGTGTAGTTGATACTGAAGAAGGAAGCTGTAGACTGCAGGAAGATATCAATAAATTGGTCAGGTGGACAGAACAGTGGCAAATGGAATTCAATCCGGAGAAGTGTGAGGTAATGCATTTGGGGAGGGCTAACAAGGAAAGGGAATGCACATTAAATGGTAGGACACTGAGTAGTGTAGAGGAACAAAGGGACCTTGGAGTGCATGTCCACAGATCCCTGAAGGTAGCAGGCCAAGTAGATAAGGTGGTTAAAGAAGGCATACGGAATGCTTGCCTTTATTAGCCGTGGCATAGAATACAAGAGCAGGGGGGTTATGCTTTAACTGTACAAAACACAAGTTAGGCCTCAGCTAGAGTACTGCGTGCACTTCTGGTCACCACATTACAGGAAAGATGTGATTGCACTAGAGAGGGTACAGAGGAGATTTACAAGGATGTTGCCGGGAGTAGCGAATCTTAGCTATGAGGAAAGCCTGGATAGGCTGGGTCTGTTTTCCTTGGAACAGAGGAGGCTGAGGGGAGACCTTATTGAGGTGTATAAAATTATGAGGGGCCTAGATAAAATGGATAGAAAGGACCTATTTCCCTTAGCAGAGGGGTCAAAAACCAGGGGGCACAGATTTAAAGTAATTGGTGGAAGGTTTAGAGGGGTTTTGAGGGGAAATTTCTTCACCCAGAGGGTTGTGGGGGTCTGGAACTCACTGCCTGAAAGGGTGGTAGAGGCAGGAACCCTCATCACATTTAAAAAGTACTTCGATGTGCACTTGGGATGCTCTAACCTGCAGGGCTACGGACCTAGAGCTGGGAAGTGGGATTAGGCTGGATAGCTCTTTGTTGGCCGGCGCGGACACGATGGGCCGAAATGGCCTCCTTCCGCGCTGTAACTTTCTATGATTCTATGAGGTCGCGGGGTTGGGAGGTGCTGCCGAAGAAGCCTTGGCGAGTTGCTGCAGTGCATCTTGTAGATGGTACACACTGCAGCCACGGTACGCCGGTGGTGGGGGGAGTGAATGTTTAAGGCGGTGGATGGGCTGACTAGGCCACACTCACCCTGACCGGACCGGGCCACACTCACCCTGACCGGACCGGGCCACACTCACCCTGACCGGACCGGGCCACACTCACCCTGACCGGACCGGGCCACACTCACCCTGACCGGACCGGGCCACACTCACCCTGACCGGACCGGGCCACACTCACCCTGACCGGACCGGGCCACACTCACCCTGACCGGACCGGGCCACACTCACCCTGACCGGACCGGGCCACACTCACCCTGACCGGACCGGGCCACACTCACCCTGACCGGACCGGGCCACACTCACCCTGACCGGACCGGGCCACACTCACCCTGACCGGACCGGGCCACACTCCCCCGCTGGGCCACACTCCCCCGCCGGGCCACACTCACTGACCGGGCCACACTCACTGACCGGGCCACACTCACTGACCGGGCCACACTCACCCTGACCGGACCGGGCCTCCATGTCTTTGACAGCTGACTGCAGGTGATTGGTGTAGAGCCGATACCATTGCTCGGGGTGCCTGGTGAAATTGTCCAGTTCCTCCTCCAGCTCGTTCATCCTCTGCTTGAGTCGCTCCACCTGAGAAATAACAGAGCGTGAGTGCCAGGATCCAGGGCAAGAGGAAACCACAGCCCCCCGTCAGTCTCCCATTAAACACAAGACCGGGCCATGCACGAACACGGGCCCGCATCCCCAGAGTAAATTCCGTCTCCACCCATATCCTTGGGAGGGGCAGAGCGGAGCTGCACGACTCCCACCAGCGGTCCGTCCTGACAGGCAGAAGAACAGCAGCAAAACCTCGACACGCCCAGGACCCCTGGTCCCTCCGTGGGCTGTGGTCCGGACCTCAGGCAGGCCACTGAACTGGAGACAAACGTCCCACCAAGAGGTGGGTTTTAAGGAAGTACCTTCAAGGAGGAGAGAGGCTGAGAGGTTTAGGGAGGGAATTCCAGAGCTTAGGACCCAGGCAGCTGAAGGCACGGCCACCAATGGTGGAGCGATTAAAATTGGGGGATGTGCAAGAGGCCAGAATTGGAGGAGCGCAGAGATCTCGGGGGGGTTGTGGGGCTGGAGGAGATTACAGAGATGGGGAGGGGCGAGGCTGTGGAGGGATTTGAAAACAAGGATGAGAATTTTAAAAATTGAGATGTTGCTTAACCGGGCGCCAATGTAGGTCAGCGAGCACAGGGGGTGATGGGTGAACGGGACTTGGTGCGAGTTAGGACACGGGGGCAGCAGAGTTTTGGATGACCTCAAGTTTACGTAGGGTGGAATGTGGGAGGCCAGCCAGGAGTGCGTTGGAATAGTCCAGTCTAGAGGTAACAAAGGCACGAATGAGGGTTTCAGCAGCGGATGAGCTGAGTTTTTTTTTATTCGTTCCAGGGCTGTGGGCGTCGCTGGCAAGGCCAGCATTTATTGCCCATCCCTAATTGCCCCTTGAGAAGGTGGTGGTGAGCTGCCTTCTTGAACCGCTGCAGTCCGTGTGGTGAAGGTGCTCCCACAGTGCTGTTAAGGAGGGAGTTCCAGGATTTTGACCCAGCGACAATGAAGGAACGGCCGATATATTTCCAAGTCAGGATGGTGTGTGACTTGGAGGGGAACTTGGCGGTAATGGTGTTCCCATGCGCCTGCTGCCCTTGTCCTTCCAGGTGGAAGAGGTCGCGGATTTGGGAGGTGCTGCCGAAGAAGACTTGGCGAGTTGCTGCAGTGCATCTTGTAGATGATACACACTGCAGCCACGGTACGCTGGTGGTGGAGGGAGTGAATGTTTAAGGTGGTGGATGGGGTGCCAATCAAGCAGGCTGCTTTGTCCTGGATGGTGTCGAGTTTCTTGAGTGTTGTTGGAGCTGCACTCATCCAGGCAAGCAGAGTATTCCATCACACTCCTTACTTGTGCCTTGTAGATGGTGGAAAGGCTTTGGGGAGTCAGGAGGTGAGACACTCGCCGCAGAATACCTAGTCTCTGACCTGCTCTTGTGGCTTCAGTATTTCTGTGAATGTCGTTTACAACAGCCTGGGCCTGTTTCCTGCTGCAATGACTCTCGCCCGGAGTGAATGAGGGGGGTCCCAAGTCCAACTCACCGTGCACATCACATAAAAAAATAGGATCCGCAGCCAGTTAACGGGCGTAGGAAAAATCTCGGGGTTCAAAGGCGTCGATCGGCCAAGAGCCCATTAATGGGCTGCAGCAGTTGTTGTTTTTCGGGGTATTTTTGTTTGGCGGCTGGTTACCGCTCGAGTAGACGGGAAGTTCCTCACCTCGTCTTGGACCAGACCGTAGCAGATCGGACACTGCTGGCAGTGGAAGGTGGCGGCCTCGTAGAAATAGTTGTCCTGGCATTGTTCGCACCTTCGGCCCACGAAGCCCGTCTTACAGACGCAGGACCCGTCGTCCCGGCACTGCATCAGTGAGGAGCCCAGCGGTGAGCAGTCACAGGCTGTGTGGCGGCAGATCGGAAACAAGGGAGGGGTTTAGTGGGCGCAAGATTCCATTCAAAGCTGACTTGTAAAAAAATCGCTGTCTGCACCTGCGGGGGAGGCGAGGTCTCTGCGCAAAACAGTCGCCCAGGCCCAAGAGAGATCGATCCCGCAGTGCCCCCCCGCACACCCCACCTCTCCACCGCTCCCACCCCACCTCTCCACCGCTCCCACCCCACCTCTCCACCGCCCCTACACCCCCGCCCCACCAACACAGTTTCCAGCTCAGTCCAAGCACCGGGCCTGCTGGACGATCCCAGGTTTGATTCCCGGCCTGTGCCGAGTTTCCTGACCTCCGCCTGCCTCCGACTCCCGGCCAATGAAACCAGCCGGAGTCCCCGGCCCCCCGACCACTATCCCGCGATCCCATGAGTCTGGACGAGGCACGGAAATTAAGAGCAGGGAGGTTATGCTTGAACTGTATAAAACACTAGCTACGCCACTATGAGGGGCCGAGATCGAGTGGATAGGAACGACCTATTTCCCTTAGCAGAGAGGTCAATAACCAGGGGGCATAGATTTACAGTAATTGGTAGAAGGATTAGAGGGGAGTTGAGGAGAACATTTTTCACCCAGGGGGTGGTGGGGGTCTGGAACTCACTGCCTGAAAGGGTGGTAGAGGCAGAAACCCTCATTGCATTTAAAAAGTACTTGCATATGCGCTTAATGTGTAGCCTTGCGGGTTACAGCACTTCAAGAGCTGGACAGTGGGATCAGGCTCTTTTTCAGCCGGCACAGACACAATGGGCCGAATGGCCGCCTTCTGTTCTGCAAATTTCTATAATTCTTTGTGGTAATTTGGTGCGACGCCCTACACAGCGGAGCAGCCCAAGAACTCTCTCCGTCTCGGCTCGGCGATGAAGAACGGCCGCTCGAGCGGAGGGTGTATCCTCGTGACCGGCAGCAGATTAAATAAAGCACGTCGCGGGCCGAACAGATAGCGGTTTGACTCAGTACCTCGACAGCCCCTCTCAGAGAGGTCAAAGTAGCCCCGCTGGCATTTGTCACACGATCTCCCCTCGATGCCAG